>CANXYC010968680.1:0-115413 GCA_948193065.1 Aleurites moluccanus
AAGACAAAATCATAGGAATAAGAATCACTTAATTTGGAGTTCAAATGAGAGAGTTATAGCTAATTGAAATTTTTTGACAACATGGTCATGGGAGCTATTTTGAACAGAAATAACTTCTTACCTTATGGTTGGAATTGAGCAAGACCTGCTCCTATAAACTCTCCTCATAGCAGGCTATACGGTGGTATGGGAGATGTCGATCACCTCTCTCTGGTTTAGCCGGAATCGGTGCCGGAATCGGTGCCGGAAGTTGAACCACCGACCACCTCTTTCTCCTCTTCTTCTTCTTCTTCTTCCTCTGCTTGCTCTTCTCACGTTCCAGCAGATTAAATCTGCTAGCAGCCAGTCCGAGACTACCACGTGGCAGTCTCTGATTGGTCCTTATAATTTTTTTTTTAGAAAATTCATTTTAAGTCCAAAAATTATAAATAAATAATCAATAAATTTCTTATAAAATATACTTTATTTTAACATACTAAAACTTGAAAAATAATATTTTTCTAATTAAATATAAATTACTTAAATTAAAATTAATTTTTGAAAAATATATTTCCCCTTTTATTTTCAAATATTTATTTTTTTAAAATATAATAAATTTCAAAAATTCTTTTATATTCATAACTTTAATTAAATATTCATAAAATAATTATTATTTATAATATAGAATATAATTTTTAAAAATATTTCAAAAATATGGGTATTACATGTCGTATCGTATTTAAATTATCAGCCATAAATAAATCGTTTTATATAATTATTAGAGAAAATGTGAATACACTGAACTACTTTTTAAAATTATATATATATATATATATTTTCAAAATTTTAGCTTATGAAGCTTTATAATGTCTAAAACCAGTAGTTAACCAAAAGTATTGTGAATTCAGTATTAAACACAATACACTAAATAATAAGTCAAACTAACTTTTAAGGCCTATAAATATGTAATGTATTGGGAAGTATATAATCAAAGGACAAGCAAAGTGAGGACATAATTAAGAGAGGGTTAGGGTTCCTTGTCGCAAGAGGGATGGCCCTGGCTGCAATCTTTTTTATTATTAAGGTTCAGCAAAGGCCACCTCTCTGTGGCAAGAAATCCTTTTAACTTTCATTAATTTATTCCAGTTTGTTAATTATTGACTAATAACTATCAGGTATGCCCCCCAAAAAATTAATTTTCTTATTTTATTTTCCCTTTTCTCTTGTTATATATTTGATCATATAATTTTAATTTTTTACAATTTGAAATAAATCTCTAAAATATTACAATGCAATTTTCTTATTTGATACGTAAAATTTATTTATTTATTTTTAATAATATTTAATTTTAAGTGAAAAATGATATTTGGTGCATAATAATTGGTTCGAATAGTAAAATTTTGAGTTCAAATATTATAAAAAAAAAAAATATTAAGAGAGTTTTGTATTTTTAAATTCACTCTGAATTGAAATTAGCGAGTAACGGAATATCGAATAATTTTATTGAATGATATTTATTGGTTAGTTTGATTTTTAAGACAAATTAAACACTTATAGTGTAATACAATTTAAGCATGACACACTTGATTCGATCCAAAGTGTAGTATATTTTATTCATAATAAATTAATAAAAATTATTTTTAAAAATATTTCAAAGTTATTTCTAAAAATTAATAAATAAATAAAATATAGTTCAACTCAAAACTAGTAAAATTCACATGACTTTAAGTCAAATTTTTTTCCCAAAGTTAATATAAATATTAAATATTAATTAAATGAGTATCAAGTAATTTTTATATATAAAGATGAATTTATATCTATCTTAGAGTCTCAATCAAAATTAATTGGGTTAAGTCTGGCATAACTGGCAGTTGTAGGTTTACAGCTTATTTCAAGAGACAACCAAAAGAGACTATTCGTCGCTTGATTTTCTTAACCTCTCCATGTAGTAATTGCTTCCCTCTATAGACTATAAATACATAACTTCAGCCATGTATTTTCTAGCTTTGTATATATCCGACAACCGGCTCATCGGCACCGATACGGTGGTGTGTAGTAGGAGTTGAAGGAGTCTTGTCACAGGAGCGGTGGCATCTGCTTCAGTGCAGTAAAGATGCCGCAAATGCCAGCCTCCTTTGACAAGACACCCAACAACTTCTTTTCCTCCTCTTCAAATCTCTTTTGTTCGTTATTTCAGATTTATAATGTAATAATGTACCTATACCTTCTTTCTTCTTCTTCTTCTTCTTCATCATCATCATCATCATCATCCCCTAATTTTATATTAGAATTGTAAACTTATACCTGAATTATGTATTCATAATGTATTTTATCATTAGATTATACTTACAAATGTATTATGATGCATTTTTATGAACTAGTAATTGATCATATTTCTTATGCTATGATAATTAATGGCATCTCCAGACTTCTTTTATGCATATTTCACCACACATGACGAATCATATGTATATTTTTTTTTTCTTTTTATATCAAAAAAAAAAAAAAAATACTTTTAAAGAGAAAGGAGTTAGGATTCGATCCTTTATCTCTTATGCTTTTAGTAAACACTTATATACTCAATTATGGCTATAATTCATTATTAAAAATAACTTTTAAATAATATTATTTTACTCTTAATAACTAATATTATTTATTATCCCTTAAATATCCATACAAAAAATATTTATTAATTATTTTATTTAAATTTTTTTTTCTTTCTCATGGATTAAATATTGTTTTTCCTTTCTCATATAAAAGAACTTCCAAAGAAAGTCTAAGGCTGCATCATTTCTCCCTCCTTAGCCAACTTATCTTTTATTATTATTATTATTATTGTTATTATTATTATTATTATGGATAATTCAGTTAATTATTACTGATAATTTTTGTGGGTTTAGGTATCATTTGTTTGATTCTTTGATTGTTTCAAGAGTAAAAATAAATATATAGAGTTGCTTTGATGAGAAAGGTCATATTTTTTTTATAATTTTTCCATTAATTATTAGCTTAGTTATTGAGTATTAAAATTTATAGATAGTGATTTGTTGACTTTGTCAAACTAATAGATGTCCTTTTTGTCTATTCATGAATTTGGTTAACCCAAGTTGAAGATATGCTTGGCTGTCTAGAAGATATAAGAATTGATGGCTTTCATCAACTTGTATTTAAATTAATTTCATTCATCATCCACATGATGTCAATGTGTGAGATAAGATCATAAGAGTGTATCTCAAAATTATTCTTATTTGTTAGATTAATTAAATTTCTCTCTATAAATATATAGGTTGAATATCATTGAATTTACATAAATTCAATAGGTAGCCTAAGCTTTAAGTTAATTTGTTCAATTAATAAGAGAGCAAGCAAACACAATAAATTTAAGTGTTGGATTGCATTTATAGATTTATTTTGAGAGGAAGTATATATTGTAAGGGTTTTAGGTCAAATAATATGCGATTGTTTGAAGCATTACACACTATTTATTTAATTTAGAATATGTAGCATGCTGTTCTCAGCTAGCATATATATAAGTTTACACTAGGGTTAAACCAGTTAATGAGCTCTTACCCATTAGACCCACTACAAAGGTTCATTATCTAATAGGACTTATATTAGAACATATATTAGGATTATTTAATATACCCAACATATATTTCATTTTTATTTGTGAGATTTGAATAATGAGATTCATTTTAAAAAAAATATATATTTTTGAATTTTTAAAAATATATACAAATAAATTAAAAATGACTGTATATCTTAGCTAAAACCATTTGTTTTTATCCTGGTTAGGGACCAATATATATCACTCTCATGTACACTTCCTTTGAAACGGTTTGGGTTGACCAAGCCTTCCAAATGCAGTCTAAAATTAATAAAAGGAAAGACATTGCAATTCCAATAAATAGAATATTAAAATGCTTTGTAGTAAATAATATATCTTTTAATTAAATAATATTAGAGTTATTTTAGATGTGAAAAAATTTCAAATATGAAGTTTATTCATAATCAAATTTATAATTAATAAATTGTTTATTTAATAATATTAAAGTTATTTTCGAGAATATAAGATTTTGAGTTCGAATTTTATTTGGAGTGAAATTTATTGAAAAATAAAATTTATATAAAAAATTGTATTATTAAATCTCTTTTTTCTTTATTTTATTTATATATTAAATTTTTAAAAAAAAATTAATAATGTTATGAGATAAATATTTGATAATTAAATTTAGTGATACAGAAGCATTCATTGAAATATAAACTTCATTATGAAATTACAGAACCAACCAAGGGAGGCTATTAGTCATAATCAGAAATTGAAAACTTTTCCTTGGACATTGTTCTTATAGAAAAAAAAAAAAACAAATCATACTATTGTGGAGAAACCCATAGACTTTGAATACTGGAAAATTCTATCAATCGTACTCAAGTCCAACCATGACAAGAAAAGCCTATCAGACCAGAAACGTGAACAAAATTAGTCTTTTCCTAACCTAAGAATATCAAAAAAATTGAAAATTTTATAAATAAATTATAATTTCTGCTAATGATTCTTAATACAAGTCATCAATAAGTCGGTTCAATTTAAATTAAATTAAATTTTTTAAAAATTAAACAAATCAAATTATAATTTTTAAAAATCAAACTAAATTAAATTTTAAATCAAAACGAAAAATTTTCAGATCAAATTAAACTGAACAAAATTGATATATTTATATATTTTAATTCAGTTATTCAGTTATTTAAATAAAATAAATATAAAATTATTAAAAATATATATTTTTAAATATATATATATATATATATATATATATATATATATATTGATTGGTTGGATGATTTAATGAGACGTCTTGATCCTAAGTTCTTGATCTTCAGTCCCAACCCCCGTAAAGATGAAGAATGTTTAAATTTATTTATGAGTAGTAAAATTTGTGAGTTTGATACTTTGACATTTATTAAAAAGAAAAAAAAAAGGTTTTGAATTTTAAATAGATACTTTAGTAAAAATTTTATTTTGAAAATATAATTAAAAAAAATATATGAATAAAAACTCAATTTTAAAAATATATTTTTAAAAAATTATCATAACTAATTTAAAATTTATAAAAATATTTTAAATTAATCATTTAAATATTTAAAAATAATTTAATATTTTTTAAATTTATTATTTTAATTTTATTTTAAATAAATTCAAATTCGTAGATATTTATGACACTGATTAGATGTTTCAGATAAAGTAGTCCATACAAGGTATCATACAATAAAATTTCATGAATTTCACTTGATTTTTTTTTTTTTGGCTTTTTCTTTTCTTTTCTCTTTTTCTAACATTAATCTTGCCTATGTTCATCCACCTCGCCATCAAGGCTAATGGTGAATGGTTTGGTCATGGAAATACAATTAAAAAAAATAAAAGAGACATATTTTTGGACTACCTAGTCATAAAGGATGAGTTCAGTACTCTACATCATGATATTACATTGGATAAGTAATGCCAGCAGTGTAATTTGATATCCTTCTACAAAATTCATCCCGTCCGTGCCAATACTGGTAGCCAGAGCATCGTGTAAAGTTTCACCACCCGTCTTTTTACTACCAGAAGGAATGCTGATTAGTTGATCATACAATCCTTGTTCTTCTGATATTGACTATTATAATGGCATGTATAATATCGTCTTGCTTTTAAGTGTTGCTACTTGCACTGTTTTGGTCGGAAATTTTCGCTAGATAACAGAGTGCTAATTAAATTCTCCAACCTTTTTGCTCCAGGGCCAGGTCTAAGTACTGTGGTATTACCTGTAGTAGAGCATGGGTCAGTTCCATTTTCCTTGCTTCCTATGCACCAACCACCAGGGGTAAACATGCCTGGACCCCGAGATAAGAGCTCAGAATCAATTTTGTCAAGCACAGGATCATCCCGGCGGAACTTCCTTGCAAAAGGTGCATTACTCTTGATCATATTTTGCATGTCAGCAAGATTGAGGTGGTGTGGATGCTGCTTAGGAGGGTTGTCCCATGATATGAAATGAAGGTCGCTATTCACAGTTGTGTTGCGAAACTCTTGTGCATTGCAGATGACAGTGTGGAAATAACCTTCTGGGGAAGATATAAAGTTTGCGTAATACATGAGTACTACTCGGGGTAAATTATCCCATCCCCATATAGTGTAATCAACAAAAGGCCGAGAAAGTGCCATCCATGCAGAACCTATAAAAGAAAGCATAAAGAATGTTATCATAAGCAATCAATCGAGCTGCAATTTAGTTCCTACAAAATAATCATTAGCAAACTCAAACTACTCCACGACCTAGTCGAGGTGACATTGAAAAAACAAGAACTCTGACATTTCTTAAACATTAAAAGAAAATTATTTGCACATTTTAGCATCACAAAAGATTTGATTGAGCTTGTTGTCATGCGTTAAAATCAAACCATTGAATGTCATGCTGTATGAAACTCAAGGATCAAACAACTTGAAGACTATTTTCAAAAGAAAGTTATGTCACATCCTAAAGTAAGGCTGTTGTTTTTTCTCATTGGCAAGTAGCATACAGCTTAATAAAGCATAAATCTACTTATTCTTTCTATCTTCCAGTAGGAAAGCACCATCAGTGTGACTTCTGCAGGCTGCATAAAAGAAATTTAAGACTCATTTCCAAGTTATTACTATACAATTTACTAGATCCAGAATTACACACGCACAAAATCATTTCAATTCCCAGTCCAATAAATCTACTAGACTTGAATCATAAATTGTTATTTTAACAATCATATTGATATGATCCCAAGTAGGGTCATGTTCACATCAGATTTTGATCAATCTTATCTAATTAGTTTTAGTATAATATATTTATGGTTTGTATTATTATATTAAAATTAAATATATTAGTGAGTTTTGAGCCTGTTTTGTATTAGATTATAGTCCAAAACGAATTTAAGTATTATTTTTTATCTTATTCAGAAGATTATCCTTATTTAGAAAGTTTACCCTGGGTTTAAGAGGCTCTAAAGATATAATTCCCTTCCTCTATATCAACAATTGGCTTCGCTTCACCATAATAGTGCATCTCAATTACTAAGACATCACACACCAATGACAAACATAAATTCAATAATCAAGTGTAGGAAAAAACAGAGCAAACTTGAGAATTCACAAAAGTTGCACAACCTATACATGGTCTTAAAGTTGAAAATATCAATGAATCGCATCATTACAATAAGATAATAATTTTGATATGGGAAAATCAGAAGTTAATCACATAAAATAAATCCCAATCATGGCAACAAAAGGCAGTACAAGACAAGGAAAATCCTGAATATTACTGAAGCCCTTTGACCTTCTGAGTTTATGAACTTGAGAAAACAAGGGCCTTTATGCAAATTGAGTTCTGCTGTACTCTTTTGCTTAGTTCAATTTTGCCATTTTTCGAAAAACTGAAAGAACATTAGCATAATCAGAAATTTTATCCTCTTTCCCTTCATCATTTATTTTTTCAGCAATACAAGCTTTTCTAAGTCCAGCAAAAATAACCTCACATAGCATTGGCATAAATATAAACTTAACCAAAATATATCCATATAATTTAGTGAACTAAGAAACTCTGTGACATTAAACACAATTCTAAGCTAACTTCCCATAGTGAATATAAAAAATCATAAATCAGAATTCAAATTTTCACCTGTAAAAAGTTTGAATGCTGTTGGCACACTCCTCCTCTGTTTAACCCAGAAAACATCAGCTTTCTTTGTCATGTACAAACCCGGGTCTATAATTATGGGCTTAGCTCTTTGAAACCTACAAATATAGGAATACCAATAAAATCCCATAACTTAGAAAACTACAAGAGAATAAAGTTTTAACATAATCAAGTCCAACTCACTCTTTCCAACCAATGTCACTCGTATGATCAATGAAATTAAGATCCCTTGGCAGATAAGAGAACGTATGCAATAGATCTATTCAGCCAAATAACCAACCCATCAAGCCAAAGTAAAATTCAAAGCTAAAAAAAATACCAAAAAAAAAAAATTGAAAAAAAAAAAATGAAGCCAACTCATTTCACTTACCATCCTGTGTAACAAGTGGATAATCAGAAGCACTAAGATTAATGAACCAATCCCAATCGCCACCTTCTTTTAATAAGATCGCCGCCGCGTGCAGAGTATTAGCAACCATAGTGGGTCCTCTATAAGTTACAAGATTTGCTTTAGCGATCATCTTCACATTACCAAACTTAGCAAAAACTGGAATGTCCTTCACGTAATTACTCAGATCCAACCGCTCCTCCGTCGACGATTCACGGTCTAAGTGTACAATATACCGATTGTTAGGATGGTAAAGCGCCTGCAAGGTACGTTTCAACCTGTTCCCATCACCAGCAGAGCCAGAGATTAGATAGGCAAAACGAGGAGGAGGAGGGAGAGTAGAGACAGGAATTGGTTGAATCTTTGGCTCAATAAATCTGGAACTAAAAGTAGAGAAAGAACGGTATAAGGGGAGTAATGGGGTACCATCAGCAGAGTTAAGAGTGGTGAGAAAGAGAAGAAAAAGAGAAACTATAGACCCAATAGCTAATGGGAAGATCCATTTGCGTTCCATGGCTTGGTGATAGCGCAAGTGCATATAGAAACTCTTCAATCTCTTCATTTTCCTGATGAATTTGTGCGAAGGTGAAGATGGGCGGAGATGGGGATGTTATATTTGAAGGTGGAGCGTGAATTGGACGGAGAGATAGAGACGTGGTGGTAGCTGAGTTTGACGAAGCTGCGCCCCGCCGTGACAGAAGGGGAAAGGACCTGTAATTTGATTTTTGAGTATATAGAGATAAAAAAAAAATTAATTTTATTATTATTCCATTTATGCCTAAGTTTGTTTTTTTAGGATTATGCTTAAGTTTGTTTTTTTGTTGCTTATTATTATTATTATTGTTATTTTTATAAATTTAACTCCAATCAAAACTCCATTTAAATAATATCAATAAAATTGTTAGTTTCTTACAGGGAACGTAGTAATAATAATTGTGCTTAACATTTTTAAAATCTTGATTATAGTATTTTATATATATATATATATTTACAAAATTTGGTAAGGTTTATTCTATTCAAAATATCACTTTCTTGATTTTTTAACCATTAAAAATGATAATGAATTTGTATGAAATGGATAGAATTAAGAGGTTGATTTGATTTAAAATGGCATTATAACAAATAAAGACTTACATTGAACTTTACTTATCAAGGACTTTATTTATACTTTCCTTTCTTTGAAATTACATGTGGATGTACATACTTTGATTGAGACTTACTCTTGTTCTCAAAAAAAAAAAAAAGAAAAATAAGTTTATTGGTGAATGTTTTAACGGTGTTTGGTAAAATTTTTAGATATAATTTTTAATTTTTTTTATTTTAAAAAATTATATTAAATTATTTAATTATTTTTTAATAAATAATCAAGCAGTTGTTATTTTTTAAATTTAAATTTTTTAAAACAAATTTATACTTTTTAAGTAAAAAAAAAATAAATTTATAAAAAATAATATTTAAATAAAAAAATAGTAATATTTATTAAAATTATTAATAATTAACTATTAATAATAATTTTATCAACAATCAACTATTAAATTAATAATCATTCGCTATCAACGAAAAGTTAAACTAATCGGAACTTTAATTAAAATTCTTACCTAAAAACAAATAACAATTTGGATATCAATTTTTCAACTATCCTCTTGTATACGTAGGGTTAATAATAATAATAATAATAATGCTCTAACTTTAACCTAAGTTTTTATATGAATACTCAAATTTTAATTTATTCATTATTAAAAAAATCTTAATGTTCATTAAATCTGTTCGTAAATAGAATTTTAATTTATTAAAAAATTGAGAGTTTAACTAATCAAATTTTTAAAATTTTTATTTTTTAAAATTCAATAATCCTACTGATAAACAAATTTAATATTCATACAAAGATTTTAATAATAAATATTATAACTAAAAACATTCAAATTATAAATTATAAATTATTTTAAACACTTAATTATAATAAAAAAAAATTATAAAGACACACACATATCATCAGGAAGTTGTTATAGAAAAGTTCCTTAAATTAGGAAAAAATTCATGATGTTAAAGTTATAATTCAAAGCATGAAAAGAAACACTCAAATCAATATATGGAAAATTGCTAGAAATTATATTAAATTATTTAAATTTTAATCAAAATAAATTAATTGAATGTTGCTTTAATCTACTTTTATTATTCAATGCCCTGATGTGCATTAATTTTTTGATGTCAATTTGTTAATATTTGACTATATACCTTCAAAAGGTGAGAAATATGTAAGATGGCAATGTGATGCAAATCTCCGTTTTTCGTAGAAATTTACTTCGAATGAAGTGAAAATTTTTTGATTTATCTTTTCATAAAAACAGGAATGGAGAATATTTTTTTTCTTTTAGTGAAGATGGGGCGGGGACGAAGAGTGTATTCTCCATGTCGTGGAAACACGTTATTATACTTAGTTAATTATTATATTTATTTAATTATTATATATATATATATATATAAGGAATAATTTGTTCAATAAATAATTCTTAAAAGGTTGTTGGAGTTTATTTAAAACACTTATTAAATTAAATTTGTTTAAATACTCATATTTTAATATATGCTAAATTTTTAATATTTTATTAAAAAATATTACTGAATATTTTTGATGTATTAAAATATTTATATTTTAATTATGTTTGATTAATATTTTGTGTGTTTGAATTTATTAATATTTTCTAAATAAATTTTTTCATATTTTTAGCTATTATTTATGAATTTTATAAATATAAATAAATTTAATAATATAAAATTTAAGTGGGGAACGGAGATCCCCACGGAGATGGAGATGGAGACTAAATTATCCGCATATGTGAAACGGGGACTGAGATGGAGATTTCCCACTAAGGTGGGGGTGGGGATGGGGATGGTTCCTCCGCCCCGGCCCTACCCCATTGTCATCCCTAGAAATATGAATAAAATTAAAAAATTAATTTTAGGTGGGACGATAATTTTTTTTAATAAAAATTAAATTTAGATGAATTAAAAAATTTATTTAATATAAAAAAATTAAAATTAAAGGAATTAAGTAATATTTTTTATAAATTAATAAAATATTTTTTTTATTAAAATGATCAAAATCTATGCTTAAATTAATTAATTTGCATTGTCGTATTGCTGATGAGTCCATTATTGAATTTAATTAGGCAAAAAATTGAACTTAAATAAATTAAATAAAATTTCTTTTATAAATTTATGAATTTTTTTTAAACTGAAATGGCCAAGACCTATTCGAACCATTCCACCTCTGAAAAAACATTGTTATTTAATAATCCATAGAAAGAGTATTAATTATTATAATTATTGTTAGAAAAGTTAATGCACTAAAAGAAATTTATGGTTACATATCATGAAGCATTAAAAGCTTATTGACTAAAAAACATCCAAATCTTTTTAAAAAATTTAATTACATTTTTTAAATTTTTTAAAAATTATAATTGTATTCAAATCTTAATTTATAGAAAAATACTAATTTACAGTTCTATAAATGGATGATAATTAATTTTTGAAGTGTGTAAATTAAGGATATTAACTATCAATTAAAGAAGTGTTTATTTCCCTTTTAACCATCCATTTATATTCTATATTATTTTAGTAGTAAAAATAACACATATCTCCTTAATTAAATACTTTTTATCTATTGATGAAATAATGCCCAAAAATTATCCAATTTAATTGCTCTAATTAATATATATATAGACTTTTGTGCATCTAAAATATTTTATTTATTACAAAATCACAGTTTAAGTTTAAAAAATTAAAAAAGAAAAGAGAGAGAAAAAAGACAATTATGTGTTAAAATTAATATTTGCAATATGTTTACAGATAAATTGAAATTTTTGTGGATTTGAATTTAACTTTCAAGTATAGAATCATAAAAAATATAAGCAAGATTTCAAATTTCAAATGCTCAATTATAGTTTTAAATTGTTGGGTACATATATATATATATATATATATATATATATATATATATATATATATATATATATATATATAGACAGAAATAAAAATTATATTTGTATATATATGTCTGTGTTAGAGTAATATATATATAGAATAATAAAATATATCATATATATTAATATTATCTATCTCTCTTTTATATATATATTTTTTTTGTTATATATATATATATATATATATATATATATATATATATATATATATATATATATATATATATACACAGCAAAAGTAATTAAATATGGATATATAAAACTGGGTGTTCTAAAATTATATTGAAAAAAAAAAGAAATATGACCATCTCTAATAATCTTCTGAAATCAGACAAAAACTATTAGCAAAACTCCACCAGAATACTCAAAAACCATTATTGAGAAAGAAATAAACAAACATTCAAGTCCAGAAATCATTCCTAGTTTTATCCCAACTTGCTAAAAAATTAAACTTGACAGATTTAATTGTAATAAGTTGAGATTTAGTGACTATTGATGATATGATAAGATCTGGGAAAGTTTCTCAGCATTTAACTCTCAAAATAGAGCAACAAATGGTTAATCATTAAGCCATTGCTTGTCTACTCAACGACATGTATCTACCTGCTTCTGACCTTGAAGCAAAGCAATCAACTAAAGGAGATGAGTCCAGAGACTTGCAAAGCGTTCTCAAAACTAGAGCTATTTTTACACAACAGCAGGAAACATCCCAATGCTATTTCCATTTTCATTTGTAAAAAAAAAAAAAAAAAAAATGGAAAAATGTGATCTTTGTATAAGAAATTTACGAAATAACTAGTGCGATAGAATGCAATCTACAATAGCAGGCAGAATCTACAAGACACCACACAGATTCAAATTTCTTTAATGGTCATAATCTCAAAACCCCTTCTTTACTCATCCTGTTCATGATTCTAGATGCATCGTTTAATCTATCTGCTCTTTCAAATATGCTGGCAACGACAAGATGCAACTCCTTTTTGTTAATGTTAGGATCAGAATCCAGCTTCTCAAACAGAGACTCCACCATTTTAAAATCTTTCCTTGCGCCATAGAGACTCAGCATCTGAAAGTGAATTTCATCCGGAAAAACACATCCTTCTTCTTGCATTTCTCTATACAAGGCATCTGCCTTCCCAAATTCCTTCAACTTTCCATAAGCATTCAGGACAAGAGCAATCACATCAGAATCAGGGAAATATCCAGCTATTCTCATCTTCTCAAACACCTCAATTACATTTGCAGGCTTTTTGTTTCTTGAGAAAAGATCAATCATGCATCCATAGACTGATATATCCTTTACCTCCCCAGCATCAAAAGCCTGACGAAAAACCCACATGGCCTCTTCTATCCTACCAGCTCTGGCAAGAATTTTAATGGCAGTCTCCCTAGGTATGTTATCTGGACATTTGAGTTCATGAAGCAAACGCTTGGCATGAGCAACCAAGCCTGCCCTCTCATAAGCTACAATCATTGTTTGATAAAGGACTTGATCAATCTCAACCCCAGAACTCCTCAGCTTTTGAAACAACATTGCTGCCCTATCCAATTTCCCTGCCTTACCCCAGATAGAAATGATTGTGGAGTATGTAATGGCATTTGGCTCAATTCCTCTTTTTTGCATCTCTTGCACAAGATTAGTGGCCTTCTCATGCTCAAGTGACTTGCCATAAATCTTTATCATTGTATTATAAGTAACAACATTCTGCTCAATATCCTTCCTCTGCATCAACCTAAATAAGTGGATAGCTTCCCCAAAAAGTTCAGCCTCACCATATACCTTCAAAAGGGTATTATAACTGACAACATTTGGTTCAATCCCCATCTTCCTCATGCTCCAAAACAACCTATCTGCTTCCTTAGCCATATCAAGTTGTCCATAAACATCAATCATAATATTACATGTTGTGAGATCAAGCAGGCAGTTTACATCATTCATCTCTGCAAAAACGGATAAGGCCTCAAAAAACTTCTCATTTTCAACATAAATACTCAATAGCGTCGAATAACTAATAGTATCAGGCATAACCCCTACTTCTCTCATCTCCTTAACCAACATCCTCGCCTCCCTAAACAACCTAGCTTTCCCAAAAACATTAATCATAGAATTATATGCAATTAAATCAGGCGTAATCCCACTTCTCTTTAGCCTCATAAATATGGAAATAGCCTTGGAATAATCACACAACTTTCGCGAAAGCTCAATTAAATTACTATACAAAACAAGATCACCAGACACACCGTCTTGCTCCATTTGTTGGAGCCAAAAAAGAGAAGAATCAAACATACCCGCTTTTCCAAAATAAGTAATAAGCGTAGAATAAGTAAACCTATCTGGGGCAAGAGCTCTCTGACGCATTTCATCAAACAGGCCATGTCCAAGCTCCCACTGCTTGGCTCTAAGCACATTTCGCAAAACAACATTATAAGCAAACACAGAAGGAGAGTAGCGAGCAATATCATTAATCCAATCAAGAAGAGCAACAGATCTTTGCCAATCTGATTCATGAGAAAGAAGCGAGACCATGAAACGAATTGAGAGTTGTCTGTCTTTGAATGGCGAAAGCAAAGAGTAAAGTTCTTGCTCGTTCTGGGTTTGGCTAATGGAGGCTAATAGCTCCTCCATGTCTACACTATGGTCTAAATACACTGATTCTCTGTTTTGTCTTCTAGGATAAAACGGTGGACTTTTTTTATGGGTTGTGGTTCTTGTCCAGACGTCTCTTTTTGTTGCAGAGAGGAGGAGAAATTGGGTTCTGGGTTTTGAGGTTGTGGTAGTGTAAATATGGGATTTGGGTAAGAATAATAATGGAAAAGAACAAATGGGATCTAAAACTTGCTTGGGAGAAGCAGATAGCGAGAGAGACGAAGAAGAAGACATTGGCGATATATTTTCTCTGTTTGCAGTCACTCAAAAACTATAGTTAGAAGAAAGAAAAACTAAGTTTAGATTGTGCCACGTCAGCCTGAGAGACTTAAAAATGGCGGATATTTTAACAGTTATTTTAAAACTGTTTCTGTAAGAATACAGTTAATCTTAGGTTCATGTTAATTTTAGGGATAGAATTCTAATGAAATTTTTAAATTGGATTAGAATTTATATAAAAAATAGAATATAATTATAAAAATATTTAAATTCAGAATAAATTTATCTATTAAATATTTTTTTAATTTTTATTACGGAGGTGAATTCAATTTCAATTACTGATATATTTTCAATTGAAATTTTTAAAAATATTTATAAATTTTTTTAAGTGAATGTTTTTTATAAAATTTATAAATTTTTAATAATTTTTATAAAGTTTATAAATTATATGTTTGATTAGCTGAAGTTAGTATGAAATTTTTTTAAATCTGGATTATTTAGTAAATTGAAATAGTAGGAATTGAAAATTTATTTATTAAATATTTATAAGTTCAATTTTGAATATTAGTACAAATTTTCTTATCAAATTCCTTTTTCCCAAGTTCCTGTTAGGGTTTCAAGCTCCAAGCTTAATTGAAGAGCTTGGTAAGTTACGATTGCTTTTCTATCTACAAATAGACTACAAATACTAGTTTCTGGTTGTGGGTTTTAACTGATAATCCCAAAAATCCAATTAGGTTCTATTCAAAATGGCATATTATAAGAGTCAGCTGTTATAGATGCAGATCCTTCAATCTTGTTTGCATCAGAGTGATTGTATCCCATTACAGAAAAGATGGGGTTTATGGAGCTGGAAGATGTTTGTTTTATAGACAGATTTGGCTGAAGAAGCAAATTGAGGGATCATATCAGAGATTTTGAAGAATTTTGTAAAATCTCTCCTTTAAATTAACAAAAGGTTTTATAAGTTATTTGTTATTACTCCATTCATCTAATAATAAAGGCTTCATTTTATTTTTTTTTATGTTTCAATTTAATTATTTTATTTTTTCATTTAAATTATATTTTATTTTAATATTATAATAATATTTTTATTAAATAATATATTAAAAGATATAAGATACAAAAAATAAGAATATTAAAAAGGATTATAAAAATTAAAATAACAAATAAATTCAAAAGATTATACTAATTTTTTTTTTTTAATATCCATATATTTTGCAATTAAGATGTTTATTATGAATTCAAAAAAAATATAAAAATACATTCCTTTTCATGACACTAAATTTTCACACCAAAAAATCAAGATTTATAAGATTTCATGTAATCAAAATCTTATAGAGTCCGTTTGGGGACAAAAAATTAAAATTAAAATTATAATTTCAATATTTATTTCACGAAAAAAAAAAATTAAAATTAAAATTGAATAAAAAATTGTAACAATAAAAGTGGTGGTGGAGGTAATAATCCAGCGAATCATCATCGTGAGCCTTCATCACTGACGATAGTGATAAACTATCGGCAATTCGCCAGTAGTGACAGTGATATTGGGTTAGCAGTGTTGATTGTGAAATTATAATTCTTATGAGTTAAGAATCAAACAGTGTAATTGTTTTTCTAATTATATTATAATTCTATAGAATTATAGATAGAATTCTAATTCTAAGTAGCTGTCAAACACTAGAATTGAGAATTTCAATTTATATCGATACCAATTTTAATTTCAACTACAATTCCAAACAACTCGTAGGGTTTTTTGAACAATCAATCCAAATGAAGAGAGAAATTGCTCCCCTTCCAAATCATACTAACCACAACTTATGAACAAAAATAAACCCACCGCATTAAAGGGCTCTGCAACACAGGATAGAGCTGCGAGTTTGGATAATATCAAATTTTGCTCAATTTCCTTTACAAATTGAGGCATGTAGTCCAACTCGCAAACAGGTTCAATTACCTCCAATCAACCCTAAATGCATATGAATTTAGAACAGCCTGACAATAAATCCATAATACTATATAATTCTGATAAACAAACAATTCGAGAATTCTAGGTCTTCAAGGAAATTCTGGAAGACCTTAATGCCCATTTTAAAATTTAAGCCATTGTAACATTCATAACAGAGAACATCTGATATGTATCCAATAACTCCGATCACTGCAAAAAATAATCATCAACAATTGAGTCTACCAAAGCAAAACTCTATAAATAATATATATAGCATTTTAAACCAGTGTATCAAACACCAGTGAGAGGGAACTCATGATAGCTAACATAGCTCATTACTCGGTCAAGCACTCACTCAACAACACAATTTCTACTCAAAGAAGTATAGTGGAACACTGGAAACACTTCAAAGAACCCAATAGACCACTTGTAAAGTGAAACAAATTGCAATAACAGGAGTGAACCTAATAGAACGCAAAGCTGCCAAATGTTATATAGAAAACAGGATCCCTATCGCTGATCAAAAGGAAACAGAGAATATAATTTGTTTCATCAACTAGTTGGAACAACTAAATTAAAGTACTTGGTCAACAAAGAGAAACCCCTTCATAGAATCCTAACATTTCAGTTCTCAAATTCCAAAATCCATAAAATATTTTTTGAAAATAGACGCATTAAATAAACATATAAACCAACTCAACGGTAACTCTTCTGGAACCTGGCACGAGCACCACGGCCACCGAACTTCTTAGGCTCGCAGCGCCTTGGATCAGCTACAAGCAAAGTCCTATCGTACCTGACCAAAATGTCTTTGATCTCCTTCTTGCTCTGCTCGTCCACATACTTCTGGTAGAAGGCAACAAGAGCTTTAGCAATGCTCTGACGGATGGCATAGATCTGGGAGGTGTGACCGCCGCCCTTAACGCGAATACGCATATCGACGCCGGAAAAACGGTGGCGACCAAGAAGGAGGATAGGCTCGTATGCCTTGAAACGGAGGATCTCGGGCTCCACAAGCTCGATTGGGCAGCCGTTGATCTTGATTAGGCCTCTGCCACGCTTGCAGTAAGTGACGGCCACGGCGGTCTTTTTTCTCCCGAAGCACTGGACGGACTCTATTGCTGCCGGTGCGGCTGCCGCTGCCATTTTTAGGGTCTGAGATTGAGACATGTAAGACACCAAAGTTCTATGAAAGAAAATAACAGGGACAGAGTGATCTATATATGTATTAGGGTTTTTGCTTTATAATGAGAAAACCATAAAAAATTTGAGTAATTACAAAACTACCATACAAGGATAAATTTGACTATTTAAGGTGTTTTCGGGTTAATTTATACATTAATCCACTATTCATACTTTTCACGAATTATAGTTATTTATATATTAATTATTTTTTTAGAGATTATTAATCTCAAAAATAAATTATTTTTAAAAATAAATTTTAAATAAAAAATAATATTTTTCAAGAAATTATAAATTTTATCAAATAAATTATTAAAATTATAAAATTTATTATTTTATTCAATATAATTAAATAATATGACGTTAATATATTTAAAATTATTTATTATAATTATTTATTAATTAAATTATTAAAATAATATTAATATATTTTAAATGATTTGAGTTTAAAATCATTAATTATCACGATACGTTGAATAAATGATTTTGTAATTTTTTTATGATTATATTAATAATTTATATATTTAAAAATTATATATTTTAGTTAATTTATACATTAATAAAAATATATTTTAATATGTATATTAAAGAATTGTTTTGATATTTTTGTTAACCTTCAAAATCTAAATCTTTTTAATTAGGGGAAAAAACTCTCTTGTTGAAAAAAAAAAATAAAACCTTTTAATAATATATATATATATAACAAACAAAACAACAACGAGAAAGGCGATGCAGCCAATGAAATCGTCCCTAAACTGTTTAATTAGTTTAGTTCGCAAAGGCAAAGGTAATCGATTCTTTCTATTCTTCTCCACAGTCCACACCCTCGCTTTTGTTCTCATTTCTATGTCTCAATTCATTGCTCCCTCTTCCAAATTTGCCAACCCAAATTCCCAATTTTTCTTCGATTCCATCAAGTTTTGATGAAATAAAAATGGAAAAGACCTCCTTGCGAGCTGGGTAACTCGAAGTCCATGCAAGGAAAAAAGCAAGAAATTGTGGAGATTTAGAAAAAAAAAAAAAAGAAAAAAGCAGCAATTATTTTCATTTTCTCTGAATCCAGGTTTATAATTCTCTATTTTTTTTTTCTTAAATTTCTCTCCTTCTTTATACCTGATTTCATAGAAAGTCCGCCCATAAAGTTTAGCGAGAATCTGTCAGTACCCCTTTACATATTGTAAGTCTTATCTTGAATCGTCCGTCCATACCAGTTGAATCGTCACAGTAATGGACGATTCCCATGTAGTTTCAAATTATGAAGTAAGTTAAAACCCAAGATGTAATTTAGTGAAAGATTTTTTTTTTTTTTGGCTTATCGGTATCATATTGAATATCATGAACCTGAGAGGGCAAAGTAGTGAATTTTACTGTCTAGTTATTCTATCATTCAAAAACCAGCAAGTATTATCATGCATATAGGACACTAATTTGAGATGGGTTGGGTCAGAATAGTAGCATTTATATTGTTAGTTGTTGTCTGTTGAGATGAGATTATCATAACAACCATGTTCAATTATTCATTTCTATTGCAAAAATTATGATGAATTTACCTTTTCTTTGTGTTATTTTATAGTGCATTTATTTAAATTCAAATAGTTTTATTTTATTTTATTTTTTTGTCTTGTTTGCATATTGGACAGAGGGTTTTAAGTTTATCTCACTCGAGTTATAAGATACATGATGTCTGAAGAGGCTGGACATATGCTCATGGTTTATGATGAACCCTTAGACCAACGATCTTTGTCTTTGGATGATACCAGTAGCACGGAGGAATCGCCTGATGAAACTAAACTATCACTAGAAACTGCTAATGATGCAATTCCATATATTGGGCAGAGTTTTGCTACTCATGATGCAGCTTATGAATTTTACACTGAATTTGCAAGGCGATGCGGATTCTCAATCCGCCGTCATCGCACTGAAGGAAAAGATGGGGTTGGCAAAGGACTAACCAGACGTTATTTTGTCTGCCACCGTGCTGGAAACACCCCTGCCAAAACCCCAAATGAAAGTAAACCTCAAAGGAATAGAAAATCCTCCAGATGTGGGTGTCAAGCATATATGAGGATAAGCAAGACCACAGAGTTAGGGGCACCAGAATGGTGTGTCACTGGTTTTGCAAATGACCATAATCATGAACTTCTAGAACCAAATCAAGTCCGGTTCCTACCTGCATATCGAACTATATCAGACACAGATAAGAGTAGAATCCTCATGTTTGCCAAAACAGGAATTTCAGTTCAGCAAATGCTGAGGCTTATGGAGCTTGAAAAATGTGTGGAGCCTGGATATTTACCGTTCACTGAGAAGGATGTGAGGAATTTGCTCCAGTCCTTTAGGAAATTAGATCCGGAGGATGAGAGGATAGACCTATTAAGAATGTGCAGAAACATAAAAGAGAAGGACCCCGACTTTAAATTTGAATACACACTCGATTCAAACAATAGATTAGAGAATATTGCTTGGTCATATGCATCATCAATCCAGTCATATGAGATCTTTGGAGATGCAGTGGTGTTTGATACAACACATCGATTGACTGCATGTGACATGCCCCTTGGGATATGGGTTGGAGTGAATAATTATGGTATGCCGTGTTTCTTCAGCTGTGTGCTCTTACGAGAGGAAAATTTGAGGTCATTATCATGGGCATTGAAGGTAGTAGAATGGAAGTAATCTCCCTCTTACCAATCAACACCTTATATTGCATCTTTTAATTTTATTTGCTCCGTTTTATTGACATTATCCTTTTAGCTAGGAAAACATCAGGAGCTGACTGTAGATTCTGAAACTGATTAATAGAAATTTAATTATATGCAGAAGATAGCTATTGTGGCAGATAAAAATAATTGGCTGGTAACATTCACTAAAATATGCTGGATATGTTTTATGGATGTGTAATTATTTGGGAGTCTCTATGTCCTATGTTCAAAGATAGCAATGTTGAGCAGTGGACGAAACAACCATGGACACAGTGCCTGTTAGATTTGTTTTATTTGCTTGCCATGAATTTGAGCCTCATTCAATAAGTTATGGATGAGCCTCCTGATTTGTGTTCTGCATCAGATAGTCTTGTATCTGCTGTCATTTGACTTATCAGATTACCCCTTTTTTTCCGGTTGAACTGTGAAATGGTGGCTTCATAATTGGTGATGATGACACTTGCATTCACACAAACACATATTATGTCACAAACTCTCTTGCTCCCGAATTTACTTTGGTTTTTTGTGTTATGTTGTTTATATGAAGGTATTCTTAGGGTTCATGAGTGGGAAGGCTCCACAAACAATTTTAACTGACCAAAATATGTGCCTCAAAGAAGCAATAGCAATGGAGATGCCAACAACGAAACATGCACTTTGCATATGGATGATTGTGGCGAAGTTTCCATCCTGGTTTAATGCTGTTCTGGGAGAACGTTATAACGAGTGGAAGGGAAATTTCCATAGACTCTATAACTTGGAGTCAATTGAGGATTTTGAACTGGGTTGGAGGGACATGGTTAACTCTTTTGATCTGCAAAATAACAGGCACATTGCCAACTTGTATGTCTTACGCACACTTTGGGCTTTACCATACTTGAGAAGTCATTTTTTTGCAGGAATGACAGCAGCTGGTCATTCAAAGTCAATTAATTCTTTCATCCAACGGTTTCTGAGTGCACAAACTCGGCTTGCACACTTTGTGGAACAAGTATGTTTTCCAATTCCTATCAAATTGGAGTGAGCCAGTTTGAATTTCATGTCCAATTCAATATGCCAAAATTTCGCCATGGTCCATTGGTACTGACTTCAAAGTTGGTGGTTTATCTAATTTTTTGCCACATGAAAATATAGGGTATGATCTTATTCATAGGCAACTTGATAAAGAAATAAATAAAATGTTCTAAAATTATGTTGTATGCCTTTTCTTCTACTACTCTTCTTCAGTCTTTTATGGATCACCTGAAGGATCCTTGTTTTGATTTTCTTCATGTATATTTGAATACATTTGGAGGGGCCTATATGTGTGATTGGTTTTCATTAAAATGGGATTCATGTTCAGCAATCAATATGCAGTAAGTTATCTAACTCAATGTATCTGTAGTTCTGTACACCTCGGTGAAAGGTAAATTGCTTTGGATTGAATGTCCTTGATGTTGGCTTCAAATTTTTTATTCTAGTTTTTCTTTAGCATTTGTTAAATGTGATTATATCATACTTCACGTAAATTGAAAAACATGTTTTATTGCCTGTGTGGGTGGGACTGGGTGCTGGTGGCACCTCAATTTGTGCTCAGTTTAACAATGGCAGAGTTTCTTATAACCAATCCTAACTTTCAAGGCTTTTTTGTTAGCTGGCACCTCAATTTGTGCTGAATTCAACAATGGCAGAGTTTCTTATAACCAATAGTCAAGGCTTTTTTGTTGGCTTGCACCTACTGAAGATGCCACCCTACTTAGTAACTTGGAAAGGACAAAACTTTTTTGCTTGGTAGAAGGGTTTCAACTTATAAGCTTGTACAGATTTAAAAATCCTCTGCAAGGACATTTCAGCTTTAAAATCAACTCTTTTTATTGTTGTCACTGTTGACGATGTAGTTTCAGTTGTTAATCCATTCTTATTTGAATCTCTTTTCTTCTTTCTTGATGGAGGAGATGATTTGGAATTACATTTGGATTGCTAGTTGGTGGAGAAATTCTACTGTTTTCCAGCTTCCGTTAGTATTCATTTCTGCTGCTGATGATTTTTTGGAAAATTTTTTATGTTTTTGACTTGGCTTTGCATGATCAGGTTGCTGCCGCTGTGGATTTTAAAGATCAAGCTGCTGAACAGCAAACAATGCAGCAGAATCTCCAAAATATATGCCTAAAAACTGGTGCACCTATGGAATCCCATGCTGCCACAGTCCTTACACCATATGCCTTCTCTAAGCTCCAAGAACAACTTGTTTTGGCTGCTCATTATGCATCATTCCAAATGGAAGATGGCTTTCTTGTGAGACACCACACTAAACTTGATGGAGGCCGAAAAGTATATTGGGTTCCTAGAGAAGGCGTCATTAGTTGTAGCTGCCATCAGTTTGAGTTCTCTGGAATTCTCTGTCGGCATGCTCTTCGAGTTCTTTCAACAGGAAATTGTTTTCAGATTCCAGAAAGGTATCTTCCTATCCGTTGGCGGCGGATCAGCACATCTCCTGCAAAGCTTCTTCACAGCACTCCAAATGATCATGGAGAAAGAATGCAGTTATTGCAGAATATGGTATCAACTCTAATAACTGAATCTTCTAAGTCAAAAGAAAGGCTGGACATTGCCACCCAGCAGGTTTCCATCCTTTTATCCCGCATCAGGGAGCAACCAGTTCCATCACATTGCATGAGAGATATGACTTCCATTCATAGAAACCTTTAACCCGAACCTTAAATAGTTAACATTGTCTGAATTCTCTCGGAAAGCAGGGGGAAACAAAACCAACCTTCTGGTGAAGAATGCAAGTTGGCTATATCTGTAAAGCAATCAATAGATGAGTTCTACTTGCTTGGAGGTTGAAATTCTGCATGAAATTTTTTTTGTAGCTTTGGTTCATGCAATCATATGATTTATGATTGAACACGGTGTCCCTGACAACATTTTTCCTGATTGTTCTTATTGGAGTTCTTGACTGTCATTTACAAATACATATATAATATATTGAGCCAAAAAAAAAAAGATTATGTTGTATGCATGTCCTGATAATCATGTTTTCTTGTTTAAACCGATATATGATCATTTAACAAAGTTTTATAAAATGGCAACCTGGAGATGACGTTGTTTATGTGCAACAGGTGGGAAATTTGCCAAAGAAGGGTGTAGAGGAAAAAGATGAAGATATAAGTCTAGGATAGGAACAGCTCTCTCTATTGATCTCATGTCTATCTTCTCTGCCATTCTATTGCAGGTGTCTTGCATGAAATTGAAGGCTAAGGCAGGCTAGTTACAGAGCTTTTGTCAACTATGAAGCTGGTTAAGAATTTATGAAGTGAAGATTGTTAAATTTATCTAACAACTGTTATTTAGATTGGTAAGGAGTATTTAGTCTAGTGATATTTGAGTTACCTTAAAAACCATGAGGTCTCAACGTTGAGTTTCGGTTGGAATTAAACTTATAAAAAAAACCATAGATTGGAATCTAAATTACAATTGTTTAAAAATTATTTTCTTTACCTAATAATTTGTGCTTCCATAAGTGTAAATAACAAGGCAGTTGGACCAAATAAAAAATATTATTTATATATATAAGTAATTGTACTACGGTTAAATATTCAATTTCTAATTCTAATTTCAATAATATAAATATTTGCAAATCATATCCAAGTTAAATAAATATTTGAAAGCCCATATTTTAAGATAAATAGATTTTATCCTTGAATAATTGTATTAGAGAGGTAATTATTGAAATCAATACTCTTTTACTTTCCTTTTATTAGTGTATTTATATTTTCACACAAATTAAGAAAATTAGTTAATTTAATTAAAATAATAATTTTTATTTTATATTTTTCATATAAAATAAAATAAAATATTATTACTAATAAAAATTTTATTTAATATTAAATTTTACCACTTATAAAATTTTAGTCAATAAATTTTAATATAAAAAAAAAATAATAGCCCTAATAAATTAAATATTTTATCAAAATTAATATGAATCATTTTTTAATCAAATATTTATATTTTTAGAAGGCATGTTTTATTTAATTCAATAAAATTAATTAATTATTTATTAATAAAAATATAATATGATAATATATTAAATAGGAATATATTAATAAAAAAAATATCAACTGCCTTTTAAAAAATAAAATTATATTATAATTTTGTACGGATGAAAAAAAATCTTTTTTTTTTTTTGAGATGGGGAATAATTGAAAATAAACTGATAACATGAAAACATAAGCGACAAGTCGTTGTCCTGTCCAGCTGTTAGATGGTGAAACGGTGCCGTTTACTGAGATCGATTTAAAGCAAAGCAACTGAAGTCTCATCTTTTCCTTTCTCTACCTGCGACTTTTCATCGCTGCAAGAGGGAAGAACTGTACGAACTAGAATCGGTGTGTTTTAACACAATTCCCAGGAACTGAATTAGATTCTTTATTTCTCTCAATTCTGCTTATTTGATTGCCTTTTGATCTGGGTATTTGTAATTTATGCATTTCTTCAAACACTGTGTGTGTGCGTATAAAGGTGTATAAGCATATTACTTCATATATGTTCTATGTTTTTATATCCATACTTGTATTTCTGGGTCAATTGAATAATGGGTTCTCTCTATTTTCTTGAATTCTTAACTTTTTTGCTTTCTGGGTTGTTTTATGATTTTATCCCTTTCTAGTTATGCTGATTTGTTCACATAATTAAGATTGGTGGAACATGTTCGTCTGAATTTTGAATTTGCCTAGGTGAATTACTATATGCAGCCTCAGATTTCTTAAATATATTGTTATTATCCTTTTCTTTTGGGTGCAGGGGTGGTAGGGGTTGAGTATTTTGCAGGAAAATGCATCCTCCTTTGACATTGCATAGGCACCCAATGTGTGCTGAAGTAAGTTTGCATTTGTGCCTTTTGTTTCTTATTATGATTCATTTTCCACAAATTATTTTGTTGATGCCGATGAGAAACTCATATTTTTCTCATTTGCTTTTAATCTTGGATGGATCATTTATAATTATTTTGTATTGGTTGTGATAGGGTCAATTTTGGTGGGAGTGAGAGGAGCATATTGTTTGTTAGTCTTATGAAGAACATTGTGGGAGATGAAAAGTAGGGAGAGGATGGGGGGTGATGGACTTCAGTCACCCCTGCTACCGTTGCTTGTAGGATAAGTTAAGCTTTGCTCTAGTTTCCAATCTCTTGCCAAGAGGTGGTTTGGAATACTGACTCATCTATGCCAATGAATGGATATTTCTCTTATTATTAAGTAATTGGAATGCCAGTTTTAAAACCTGATACATTAACATTCAAACTTCATCTTTGAAGTGTGTTTTTTACACTTGTTTGCCCTAAATAAAGCAGAATTAGAATCAGGAGTTGTCAACTTGATCTTAAACTGGCAGGCATAAAGTTTGAATTGTCGTTGTAGTGTATTATGGAGATTGTAAACCTCCTAAGTTGTTGATGCTTTATCAATGGAAGAGAAATCAATGTAACTTATGCTATTCTGTTTTTGCTATATTTAGATTGGGAAGTTCTTTGATGATGATAATCTTTTTGCTGTTCAAAGCATTCATTTTGCTAAATCTAGCTGCAAATATGTTTTGCAGATTATTGAACAGTTCCAAAAGTGTCATTTGGACCATCCTATTGGAAAATTCTTTGGTGAGTGTACAGACCTCAAAATAAAGCTTGATCGATGTTTTCGGGAGGAAGTAAGTTGCCAATACTGGTCTCTTTTTTTAGTTAAATATATTTAGAATTTGAAATAAGATTTTGAAGTTTTTTCTCAGAAAGCTGTGAAGCGGAAGGCAAATTTTGAACAAAGTAAGAAGCTTAAAGAAAGGCTACAGGCATTAAGGAAGGAGGCTGCTGAGCGAAGCCCTGAGGAGAAGAATTTTATGTGAACTTAAAGAATGAAGTGGGAAATAAACTCTTGCTGGATTATGAATTTAGACTGCATACCTATTCATTTTGTTACTTGAATAACAGGCCAGAGTGCACATTGCTGCAACAGGGTGAGAGATAATCCTAGATTATAGGTCATTTCATATTGTGATAAGATGCTGTCTGTCCATTTTTTCTAGGTTGGAAAAAATAATATGATTCACCCAGTAGAAAGCTTTTTAAAAACAATTGTTAACTTTGATTAATCTGTTTGTATGATTGCAAGGAGTCATATAGGATGTTATTTGAAGTTACTAATTGAGTCATTTGCCATGGTTCCTTCTGTTGAATATAATAATTCTTCGAAGTTAATGTTTCTGTTTTGGTCATCAACATTGAAATTGTGCTTCAATATTCAATAAAAGGGCAGGGTGATTAATAGCTTGCTTTAGCCAATTTGATTATGAATCTTGTGCAAGCTCCAAGAGTATGGGAACCTTATGACATAGGATCGAAATGTTCACAAGGTAGCGGCCCACAGCATATGTGACCCATTGTCTGTCTTTTAGACCAGAGTACGAACTATCTAATAATTTCACCATTAATACCAGGTCTATTGGAGTACAATGTTTTCATAATAGCCATGGAATGATCATCATCATCAGTCCTATTCCTTTTTAAGTCGTTCAACTTTATCAAATTTTCCTTTGGACAATCTGAATATCTGCATGACCAAATATTCTGAATATCAACGTCACTAATATCTGCATGACCTAATATTCTATGAATAACAATATTGGCTGGGCCTTTAGTTTACAGGATTTTTCTTTGGATTGATTTTCTAACAAGCAGCATTCAAGAGAGTGGTGCAAATGTAGTGAAACAGAAAGTGAAAGACTCAAGAAAATAAATAATAATCATCTTGGAAAAGGAAAAGAAATGGGACAAATAGAAATTTAAGTTGCATGATCTTTAAGGCTGCACTGCAATTAAAACTATGGTCGTAGACATGGAAGTCTACTGCTCTGCTATATCTCTGTGGTTTCCTTTCCTGTATGAAACAGATTTACACTTTGCCAAAATCTGGATTCAGACAACAAATATATTAAGGACAAAACTTTCATTCTTGGAGGATTTAGATGCAGTCCCCCTCTAGCTTCAAGTCTTTTGTGTCAGTAACTGAAAAAAAAAAAAAAACCTTATAAATCCTCTCAAACTTATTGCGCAATACCTGGTGAATAGCACAAGTCAGAAAAATTGCTTCTTCAAGGCTCTGGCCTGTCTTCCAAACGTTGAATTTCAATTTTGAACCTTGAATTCCATTCAATCCTTCAAACAATGCCATCAAGGAAGGCCCCCTTCGGGTACTATGTAGACTCACAATGTGCCATATAGAAGAATTTAGGTTGTCTGGCGTTTGCTTGCTTACGTCAATAATTGCAACTTGATCTTCATCAACACTTGTCCAAATAACTCCACAATTTTTTGCAATTTGTTTGTTCTTCACCTTTTCATGCTTAAAATCCATTGGTTTATCTTCTTTTTCTCTAGAAATAGTATTTCCAGGCTGATGTTGTTTTTCTGAAAGAATGGCATTGAATTGACCTTGTTGGATAGAAGCAAGCAATAGTCCTGACCTTAGTTCAGGGTGAATATCAGGATAAGAATTTTTGGGATGGTCTCTCCTTCTACAGAAATTTGATGACTCTGTTCGACGAATGTGATGATCTCCACTGCCACAAATAATAGTACGATGCTGTTGCAACAGTTCCTCCGATTCAGATACTTTAGATTGCTGGTTTGCTGCATTTATTCTGTAATAGAGAAATAACGCTAAGTCTAGTTAAATTCTATACTCGTACAATTGAAGTTCTGAGTAACAATAATCAAACACATAAAAGCATGATCCTAGGTATCGTGAGATGAATTTGTTACTTTATCCTTGGGGATCCATTACAATTTCATGTTAGCATCAAATCACTCAATCAATTAATTTTATCTTTATTAAAAGATGATTTTTAGAGGTATTTAAAGATTATAGCTATCAATGAGATAATTACCTTTCAATTTTAGAAGCTGATGAGACTTTTTCTGTGAATAGTCATATGGATCAGATGATCTATTTCTTCTGATTCAGATCTAATTCTCACGGAACTTCCTATTACTTTAGCATCAAAAGTTTCAGGTCCACAAAACTGATGTTCTCAAATTTCAGCCATGACAGACGCAAAATAACCTTGCTGCGCATCTGCTATTGGTTCTTTATTTTGAAATTTTCTATGTTTGAGTTTCGCTGCCTTTTACAGTCCACTGAGACATTCTCACCCTTATCTTCTGAACTACATCCAAACTCATCCTTTGAATATTCGAAACTCTCAGCAAAATGGCGTGTCAGAAAGTTGTGTATACTTTTCTTATTAATTGATTTCCTTCCTAGAAGAGATTTCAACCTTGCATCACATACAACTCTCTTTTTTCACTTGGTCCAAAGGCTTGTGTTTGTTGCAGTACACTAATGATGGGAGTAACATAATATTGTGATAATTCTTGGGTTGTGTCTTTACCAATGGAGGCAAGGAAGTCGAAGAGGAATTTTTATCCCTGTCCATCGATCTCCTTTTTCTTTGACTTCACCTTTCTTTTAATTGCACATGGGTTTCCCTTATTTCTCTTCCATGTGTTCATTGCTTTATGTCCTTTTCTATCATTCAAATCATCATTATCAGATGAGTTGATCTTCATCTTCAAATTCGCTAGCATCTTCTTCCCCTTTAAAAATATCATTTGAATTGGACAAGTATTTAGAATTTCTATCCTCGTTCAACAGTTAGCCCGCATAACAGACATTTTCTGAAGTTAAGCCTTCTTTTCTTCTGACCATGTCACAGAAACCCATGAACATAAAGTCACATGTGTCTTCATAATTGAAGTCTATCTTCCCATATAGATTAACAAGCATAATTAGAAAGAACAAGGACGCCAGTGAACAAATTGCATGTCTATTCTACCAACAATCAAGACACATTTCCCCTCCTTAAAATGATGAAATCTGCTCCCATCTCTCCCAGTAATCTCCCTCTCAAAAACTTTGGATATCATCTTGGTTACCTCATGACAATCTCCACAAACTCTTAGATTCTTTACAATTCGAAGGCAATCCCCAGCTCTTGTTCCTTAAAAACCAAAAGCAATTGCTAACCTCTCACTGTGCACCTTAATTGCATTCTCTTTTTCTTCCTCCCCAATGTCATGTAAAACAGATGAAACGTTAGGAAAATATTTCAAGCATTTTGTGTGTCTCTTTTGTAAGCTCATGTTCTCTGTCCCCTGCAACAAATTGATGGACTCTTCTCTGGGCTTCAATCAAACTCCAATGGGCAACTTTACTGGTGTTCCTTTCAGCCATTAATCTTCGAACTCTTACTACCTCATCCCATTTCCTGGACTTGGCATAAATACTGGCTAATTGTTCATAATGTCCATCATAGGTTGGATCCAATTCTAGCAATCTATTCCCAATGTTTTCACCCAATTCATTTAATCCATGAATCCTACAAGCACAAAGAAGCGTTGACCATAATACTGGGTCTGGTGAGACAACATTGTTCTCAATCATTTCAATAGCTTCAGAGACTAAACCAGCTCGACACAAGAGATCAACCATACAGCCATAATGCTCCATCTCTGGCTTCATGCCATAATTGTCTGTCATTAGCTTGAAATAATATCTGCCCTCCTTGACCAAACCTGCTCGACTACAAGCATTCAAATATGAATGTTACGTTCACTGGACGAAGTCCTTCATTTGAGAACCTCTCAAAGAGTGCAATAGCTTCCTTTCCAAGACCATGTGAGGTGATGCCACAAATCATGACATTCCATGTCGAAATATCTCTTCGGGGCATTTTGTCAAACAAACGCCTAGACTTTTCAATGCGGCCACATTTCGCATACATGTCAAAATAGGGTTGTACCCAGAGTAACTGTCATTGGAACATTCAATGAATCTATAATGGAATGAACTAATCTACCATGTTCAAGCAAACCCAATTGCGCTGATGCGGAAAGTACTATCACCAATGTGGCCTCATTTGGGATTAATTCACTTCCTCTCATTCTTCTAAAGCACTGTAGGCCTTGAACAAGATTCCATTATGCACATAAGCCATAATCATAGTATTCCATGAGATAACATCTCTCACAGGCATTTCATTGAACATCCTTTCGACAACATAATCTTGTCCATCTCTTGCTAAACCCGCCAACGTAGCATTCCAAGTAACAACATCACACCTATGTGGACTCTCATCAAATACCTTTTCTAAACTCTCAATCAAACAACAAGCAGAATACAAATGAATCAAAGAATTTCTAACATAAACATCCTCGCAAAACCCAAGATTCACCACATGACAATCTATCTGAACCCCTTCATTTAAACCCAAACCCTTCCCATAAGCTTGCAATAAAAAAAAAAAGTAAAATTATAATTATTGGGTCTTACACTACTCGTCGACATAGAAGACGAGTAAAGAACGAAGCGATTTAAGAAGCGATTCGCTTTTTGTAAAGCACCGAATCATGTTATTAGAGGCGAAAACAGATGGGTTTGTAAGTGTTTGATAAATTGAAAGAGAATATTGAAATGGGGTTGATGGAGAGAGAGCAAGGAATGTAAGGAGATGACCCATGAGTGAAGCATTGCCGGCGAGACCAGAAATGATGATGCGGGCATGGGCTTGCTTGGTCTGGGAAACTGAAGGGTTGTAATTAGACTGAAAAGAAGAGAAAAGGGAGTGAAATATAGCAGTGGAGAATTGAGCATTGGAAAATAATTTGGTTGAAAGGGAAAGAAAAGCTACTGATTCATCGGTAAACATATAGAAAAGAAGTCCTTTATGATGTTGCTCTCCTTTCTGTCCCTCCGGCGACGATGTTTTTTTTTTAAACATTATGACCGGTGATATACAAATACGGCGTCGTTTACTCTTATAAAATAGTCTCACCGCATAAACATTTGATAAATTTTTAATGAACGGTAACAGTTTTTCGCAAGGTGTTGGGTTAAGTTGTTACTCTTGAAAACTTTGAGCAAATAGCGAATGATAAGAGATATTATTTTTAAAATATTAAAATATTTTAAAAAATTTAAATTAAATTTTTTTATGCTTTGTAAAAAAAAAATTAAATATTAAAAAATTTTATTTTTAAATGTATAAATTTATTATTAAATATCAATTAATATTTTAACTAATTTTCTAACAAAATAAAATAAACATTTATAAATATGTTTACTTATTATTTTTAAGAAGTAATAATGCTGCTTAGAGAGAAAAATAATTACTAAACTTTAATAATTAATTTTTTCATGCTTTTAAAATTTCTTAAAAAATAACTTATAAGTTTGAATTATTATTTTATTACTGATCTTTTCAATTTAATATCATAAATTTTGCAGAAGTGTAAAAATATAAGTTCTCAAATTTTAAATTTAATTTCTATATATATATCTAAATTTTTATTTAAAATGAGAATACTCGAATTTCGTATTATAATTTTTATATATATTTAGGGTTTTTTTCAAAAATATTTTATTAAACTTAAAAGTAAGTTCATAATTTTATTTTTTCAAATTTTATAACTTAATTATACCCTTCACTTTCTTGAAAATTAGTATAGAAAATAAAAATTCTGGAGTTGGATTTTTCTTTGAAAATTTGACAAAAAGTACCACGAAGCAAATCCCATCCTTAATTAACAACTAAAGTATGCAGAATGAGTATGCATCTTTAATTAGTGGTTTCTTCAAGTGTGAATTTTTTATATGCTGCATTCATTCTCTCTTCTTAAATAAACATATAATTAGGAAATTGAATTCATTCAAATATCTAGGGATGGCAATAGGATGGAGAATCTCCATTTTTCATAGGATTTTGTTCTAAACGAAGTGGAGATTTTTCGATTTGTCTCCTCATAGGGACGAAGATGAGAAATATTTTTTTCCCATTAGCGGGAACGGGAGTGTATTCCCCACCCCGTCCCCGTGAGGACCTATTATTATACTTGGTTAATTATCATATTTATTTAATTATTCCTTATATAAAATTATATTAATTAATAACATATATATATATATATATAAGGAATAATTTATTCAATAAATAATTCTTATGAGATTGTTGGAGTTTATTAAAAATATTTATTAGATTAAATTTGTTCAAGTACTTATAATTTAATGTATGCTGAATTTTTAATATTTTATTAAAAAATATTACTGAATATTTTTGATGTATTAAAATATTTATATTTTAATTATATTTGGTTGATGTTTAGTGTGTTTGAATTTATTAATATTTTCTAAATAAATTTTTTTATATTTTTAGCTATTATTTATGAATTTTATAAATATAAACAAATTTAGTAATACAAAATTTAAACGGGAAACGGAAATCCCTGCGAAAATGGAGATGAGACTAAATTATCCCCATATATGAAACGATGATGAAAATGAAGATTTTCCGCTAAGGTGGGGTGGGGATAGAGATGGTTCCCCCGCCCCATTACCATCCCTACTAATAACACAACGTGTTTACTAGTAATTCACTTTTCTTATTAATGAATGTAATAAATTGAAGGAACCAAATCAAAATAGTGGAAATTAATTTGAGTAGCAAAAGTGTATATATATAGAGGAAAGAATTGAAATTCCCAATTTGAAACTTGAATCAATATGTTCATCTTCATGTAATTATTCTGCAATTGGCAGGTTTGAGACAGAAACTTGAAGCAGCATTCAATGATGATTCTGCACTGCATATGAATTTCTTTGGCATTAGTTATTAGCAAGGAGAAATTAATTTAGAACACACTAAACTTGCAACTTATAGCAAGCAAATAAATCAAATATTAACACAATAAATCTAGTAATCGAATTTCTATAAAGCGACTACTCATTTCAAAAATTAAAAAAATAAATAAAAATAAAATAATAATTTTTTTTATTAATTAAATAATAAATGAAAGTATGATAAAAAAATTTTTTTTTTTTTTAAATTACCTTAATTGATGGGCTTCTTTAGATTCAACATGAGATTGTTTGTCTTCAATATCAATAAAAACTTCCATATCTTGTTGAATAAAATCAAAAATCAAGCAATTTAGTACTATTATTCCAAATAATGTTACTGTTAACCCTTGTAGTCACTAAAAAATCAGCAACATTTTCATTTCTATTTGGATTGTGATTTCCTTTATCGAAAAAATTACCATGAAATCGATCCTTATAAGATTCAATTTCCTTATTTACATGCCAAATTTCATGTATGAGTTGTTGCATTTGAAATTGGAGATGGCAAATAATTCCCCAACAACCATGAACAGGAAATTTTGCTCTCATATTAGACTCATAAATTATAGATCTCATAGCCTCCTCTTTTTGATCTTCAGGCACTTGTTTTAGTAACTTCAAAATGTTGTGAACACCGAAAAGCCGACGAGCGTTTCGAAACGTTTTTTGTTCATCAGCTGGAAAATAAGGAGCTAATATACATTCTTTGGTGCATTTTCTTCTTTGATACTTGCAAACTGCACAGGCTTGGCTTGTTTTTATAGCACTGTTGTCCTCTTTTTTAATAGTCATAATAGTAATGATAAACAAGCCAAACATAAAGAGATCAGCAAAAGATTAAACATAAAGAAGAAAGAGCTTATTTTAGATGAAAATGGCATCATTTTTGTGATTATTTATAAATAAAAATAATTATAAAACAATCAAATTAGAATTCAGTTGATAAATTTTGATTCTTTTGACAGTTCAATTTGAAACAAAAATTATCTTTTTCCCTTTGTTCACATGTGTGATGATATGTTTAGTTCATAAAAACATGAAAAAAAAAAAAATAAGTTTGAAGTCTCCAAAAGTTATCTCTACTATTTGAAAAATAAATTAGATAAAAGAGTAAGGTGCTTTGATCTTTAAATAACAATCTATATCAATAGAAATAAATATTAGGAACTATTTTATTTATTTTTATAAATAGAAAAATGACTTATTAATGAGAATAAATGTTGAAAATTAAACAAAAAATTGCATTTTTTTAAAAAATTATATTTTAAGTATTAAAATTATATATACACTTCAAACTAATTAAAATGAAAGATTATATGCACACCGAGACATATTTTAATGATAAATATATATTAATTTGGACAATAAACTCCGGTTTGATTCCCTTTCCCTAATTTTAAAAAAAAAAATGAAAGAATATATAATTTTTTGATAGTGTAGAAATATTTTTTATTATTTATAATAGAAAAATATATAGTATAATTTTTTTTAAAAGAAAAGTTAGGTGGATAAATTAAAAAAAAAATAATATTCAATTTGAGCTTTTATTAAAAAAAAATAAAAGAATTACAAAATATGTCTTATTTACAAGATGGAAGCTGAGAGAAATTGTATTTTATTATATTTTAAGATCTCATAATAATACAAGGGTAATTTAATATTTTTTCATTGATTGGACAAAATGATTATTTTGTTAACGGAAATAAATGTGAGAAATTATTTAATTTATTTTTTAAAAAAAATGATAAATTTATTAATTAAATTAAATTTTAAGGATTAAATGATAATTTATTAATAAATTTGTTGATTTTGTTAATTAGTTGCATCCTCTAAATTGAAACAACATATAGTAAAACCTCTATAAATTAATATTATTAAAATTTATAAATTTTATTAATTAAAAAATTATTAATTAATTAATAAATTAATAATTTATTAATTTAATAAGAGTATTTATAATTTAATAAATATATATTTAATTAATTAAAAACTCATTGTATTTTATCGATTTTGTAATTAATTTAATATAAATTAAATAAATAAAAAAATACAATCAATTGCATATGAATTAATTAAAATGAAATAAAAAATATGTGATCAATTAAATGTGAACTAGATGAATTAAAAATATATATATAATGAATTAAATAAAGTGAAAAAAAATATGTGGGTATAATTACTTAAATTTAAAATAATATTTAGAGTCATATTTTAATAAAGTACATATCATAATTATTATGTGTATAATATTAATAAATTATTAATTTATAATATGAATGAGATTATATAATTATGTAAAAGTTTTCAGAAAAATATTATTTTATTAATTTATTGAAATTATTAATTTAACCCTATTAATTTAAATCAAGGTCATAAAAAATTATTATATAATTGAGATTATTAATTTATCGATTATTAATTTATAGATGTTTTACCCTATTTTGAATTTTGAATTCAATGGAGTTACACATTTTCCATAAAAATTAGTTTAAGATTTATGAATTTTTTTTTAATTTAAATAGGATTACATTTTGATAATATCATCTATATTGATAAATTAATTGAAAAATAAATTTAATTTTAATTTTTTTTTTATGAGTAATTTAAAAATTTTTAAGAGCCAATATATAATCTAATTTATCCCCAATTCAAAATAACCTAACCTAAATCCATTAAATTTAAAATATAAATATAATATTCTGAAATTAAATTCACCTTATTATTAATTTCAGAATATTAAATCTATTTTTTTATTTTTTTTTAGAGGTGTTTGAATACCCAACTGCAAAATTCAATTATAATTAAAAAATATAAGCGTGATAATTGTAAAAATATTAAATATTTAGATAAAAATCAATTGCCAATATATCTTTTTCAAATCGGCAAAATCTATAGTCCACCATAATAATTCTTACCTACTTTCAGATTTGGCCGAATAGAGATTTATCAACTAAAAAAATATTTTTTATTACAAATCGATAAATTTTGAATTCAATGGAGTTACACATTTTTCATAAAAATTAATTTAAGATTTATGAATTTTTTTTTAATTTAAATAGGATTACATTTTGATAATATCATCTATATTGATAAATTAATTGAAAAAAAAATTTAAGTTTAAATTTTTTTTTTATGAGTAATTTAAAAATTTTTAAGAGCCAATATATAATCTAATTTATCCCCAATTCAAAATAACCTAACCTAAATCCATTAAATTTAAAATATAAATATAATATTCTAAAATTAAATTCACCTTATTATTAATTTCAGAATATTAAATCTATTTTTTTATTTTTTTTAGGGGTGTTTGAATGCCCAACTGTAAAATTCAATTATAATTAAAAAATATAAGCGTGATAATTGTAAAAATATTAAGTATTTAGATAAAAATCAATTGTCAATTTATCTTTTTCAAATCGGCAAAATCTGTAATCTATTATAATAACTCTTACCTGCTATCAGATTTAACCGATTAAAGATTTTATCAACAAAAAAAATATTTTTTATTACAAATTGATAATTACCAATCTACCATATAAATACTCCCTTAATTTCTTTATAATCAACAATGGAGTTCTTCAACAATGCCAAAGCAGTAAGACTAGGAAGCTACCATGAAAAGTTCCTAATTGCAGACGAAGATGAAGAAACAGTAAGGCAAAGCCACAATGGATCTTTACGTAGAGCTCATTAGACTAAGAGTCTTTCCAAGGCAATTCTCATCACCTCATCCGATTAAAAAGTGTCTATGAAAAGTATCTAACAGCTTCAGACCACCCATTCTTATTAGGTATGAACGGAAAGAAAGTCGTACAAATTTTTCTAGTATCGGAAAAGGATAATTCAATCGATTGGGAACAATTCAATTCATGATCATATATCTCAGATTCGAGCTTTTCTTCTCTTTTTCATCAGATTTTACTAGTTCGGAGTAGTTGGAAATTGAATCTCCGGTGGTGGATTTTGTGTCTTGTATTAGTGATAATAGACATTCATCAATAAGAGAGGTATGGGTTTCTTAATTTATCTTTCTTATTAATTCCTTATTTTAGTTAATTAGGGTATATATGATCATAAAAAATATTGTACATAACTTAGTTAACTGATTAAGATTAAAAATATTACTAAAACATATATTTGATTGGATTAAAAAAATTATATATAATTTAATTAATTAAATTGATCATATCAACGTAATTTTTATTTAATATATTTAATAAAGATTTTTTTTATTATTAATAAATATACATTAACTAACAACATTAATTTTTTTTAATATTGAAGAGAGAAAAATGAATTCTGAATCTATTAGATTGAATAATATAAATTTAATGCTAGGTTATATTTGTGTTTGCACGAACAATATTAATTAGACGGTGTTTAAATCTATTTAAAATAAGCATAAAACCTAAAATGTCATTTTAAAATTTAAACATAAAAACTTTTTTTGAAACCACATTTTTAAAATTCTGATTTGTACCAAACACCTTCATAGTTTATAAAATTATATTACATTTCATATTTGCTAATGTATAAACAAATTTTTTTGTTTAGATTTATTTGCTAAAATTAGGTTACTACCTAAACTTAGGAGATAGCCTTATGATTACTATAAAAAAAGATTTAGATCTAAAAAAATTTCACATTATACTTCTAAACACCATTATTAATGATTATATTAGATTTAATTGAAATAAATTAATTGTTGTTCATATCAAAATACAGAACAACGCAATGGAATTTTTCGAAAAAGCCAAAGTAATTCGACTACGAAGCCACCACGAAAAGTACTTGTTAGCTGAAGATGATGAAGAAAACGTAACCCAAGACCGCAACGGTACAATAGAAAACGCCAAATGGACAATTGAAATGGTTGAAAACGCACAAGTTGTGCGTTTGAAAAGCTGTTATGGAAAATATTTAACAGCTTCAAATATGCCATTTTTGCTAGGAATGACAGGAAAAAAAGTTCTGCAAACAATCCCAAGAAGATTAGATTCATCAGTTGAATGGGAACCCATTAGAGAAGGTGTTCAAATCAAGCTTAAAACTCGTTATGGACAATTTCTAAGAGCTAATGCAGGACTACCGCCATGGCGAAATCATATAACTCATGATATTCCTCATAGAAGTTCTACACAAGATTGGATTTTATGGGATATTGATGTTGTAGAGATTAGAAGAAGACCTGATCCTTTACCTCCGCCTCCACCTCCACCTCCGCAGCATTTGTGTATTGATGGTGATAATAATCAGCCTGATTCGCCCACTGCGATTTGGCTGACTTCAGCTCCTACTTTATCAAGAACGGAGGTTTGTTCAATTTTTCATTTCCTTGATTTTCAGTTTTCAGTTTCGATTTGAATGATTTGCTTTTTAATCGAATATTTTTTCGATTTGATTAAATTTTTCATTATGGTTACAAAATTTTAATTTGTTATCATTTGATCATTGAGTTTTAATTATTTTATTATTGAGATTAAAGTTATGGATAAGAATTTCATTAAAATTATTATATAAATATACAATATTTAACATATTATAATATTAAAAATGAGATGTGGATTCAAAGCCTAATTTCACAAATTTAAATTTTGTTTAGCACTAATTTTATTTTTTATTTTGGTTTTAAATTGTTGATTGTGTCTTGAAATTAAAATGGATTGATAAGAAAAGTGAAACCCATTTTTTTGAATCTTCTCTTATAATATGTCAAATAACAAATGTAAATATATGTTTTAATAATATAGTTTTTGATTTTTTACAATTGAAAAATAAAAATAAAATACGAGATCATATTAAATAGACTCATAATTTCTCTCCTCTTTCTTTGAAATTCATATCCAAATTATGCAAAACATCCTAATTATTATAAAATTAAAATTTAGGCATTAAATTGCAACAAAATGAATAATATAAGTGTGAAATTTGATGACCATCAGAATAAATTTACATAGGAATAACAACTAATGTAATGAGGTTTTTTTTTTTTTTTTTTTTTTTTAAATTTGTTGCAGTCTGATGGTTCAATTGCGGGTATATCTATACCAATGAAAAATGAAGGAAGACTAATTCATTATAATGTGGCAAACGAAAAAGGACATGTTCATGAAAATAAAAAGCTTTCCTTCACATTCAGAGGAAATGGGGTAGAAGAATTGAAGCTGAAATTGGAGGAAGAGACTGGTTTAGATGATATTTTGGTGTGTTCTCGAAATCCATTGAATGGGAAACTTTATCCTCTTCGTTTACATCTTCCTCCAAACAATGCAACTATGAATGTTGTTGTGGTTCCTTCATCAGGCAAAGGTAATTAGTTTTTAATTTGGTTTTTTAAGTTTTAAGTTAATTAATACATATCATTATTTGTTTCATTATGTATGCTTAATGCTTAAAAGGCTTAGTAATTAGGATCAAATCCCTCAATTTATAATCCTATTATGAATGTTTTGAGTAATATCACAACATAGGAATTAGCATTATTGATTTTCGTAAGCAAATCAATGATTCAAATCCTAATAATTTATATATCTTTGAAAGATTTTTTTTGATATTCTAAAAGATAAAGTTCAAATTTTTAATCTTTTGTGACCGTTGAGGTTTTATTTATTTATTTTATATGATCACGTAGTATCCAAATATATTGGGTCTGTCTATTTTATGTTTGAGCTATAGGAATTCACAAGAGGCTGTTGAGGGTTTTTAAGAATGCCGAATAAGTACTATATTGCATTTTTTTTTTTTTTTTACTATGGGTCTGTTAGATATTCAGGTTGAAATTGTTTTTCCAGAAAAATACTATTTTAAATGTTGTTGAGAAAAACAATTATTATAGTTTTAATCTAACAATGCTTCTCTTGTGCAATTTACCAGGGGCATCAAATATTGCACCACCCGAGAGTCCACTTGCAATATAATAAGATATGCAACTTCCATTTCCAACATTATGTTCCAGTAATGCTCAGATTTAGCAACCATGATCACACTTTCCAATAGATTTTAAAACTTAGTTTAGCATTTTAAGTGAAGGGCTCTGCTCTGTTCAATATATAAGGCTGTCAAGTAGCTTATATTAAAGCATAAGCTAAGTTTCTATATATAGTATTGAACTTTTAAGTTCCTTTCTTATGTTCAATATTGGTAGTGTTTGGAAAGATGGAAGGTATGGAATTTCATGTCAATTCTGGATTTATCATGTATACTGAGAGTTTAATTAATAACATACGTTAAATGAAGATTAAATTGAAATTTGAAATTTGAAATATCTTTCATCACTGAAGAATCAGATTCTGCGATTGCTCTGGAATCCTTCTAACAATTATAAACCGGAGAGCTTCCCTTACTGCTAAGGGTTCTGCAATTCAAACAAGCAGAAGAGATAAAAGCCCAAAACAAAAAGCTACACTCTTTGTGAGCATGTATGCTAATTATCAAAATAATGTAAACCATGACCACCACTGGGTATACGTTTTTATTTTTAAGAGCGAAAGTGTGTATTGATGAATTAGTGAGAGTGAAATCAATCCAATCGATTAAATTGAATTAAATTATTTATAATTTATTTAATTTGATTTAGTTTAAAAAATAGAATATATTGAAAATTCAATTTGATTTATGATTTGAATATTTTTTTTTTGATTTCAAATTGAATCAAACTCAAATTATATATATATATATATATATATATATATATATATAATTACAATTAAATATGTATGATTTTATTTTATATATAACTATATATTTTTTAATTTAATATTAATTTAAAATTTTAAAAAATACCTTCAATAAAAATTAATCAAACATAAATAAAAAAGAGTTTAACTCTTGAAAAAAAAAATTTAGATGTGTTAATTAATAAAATAGACAAGTTTAAATTATTTTTGAAATTTTTATTACCGATATTTTATCAGTGTTTTTCTCTAAATTTATAATAAAATAATGAAAATTTATATAAAAAAAATATTTAGTTTGAAACTGACAAAAAGAAAATATTCAAACTAAAACAAATTGAAACCAAATCAATAATTTAATTTAGTTTGAAAATTTTTTAAATAAGAAATATTAATTTAGCATGATAATAATTTTTCAAATCGACCAAACCGAATCCATCTCACCCCTAAGCTATTGATAGAATGGCCAATGGGGTAATTATGTCTGGCAATAATAGCTTTAGTATTGCATGTATTTGAGCTACATTTTTATGTGATCCATCTCCAGAGACAAACTCATTCACCACTGGATATAAAACTGTATAATTAATAATAATATTTAATTAAAAAATAAATATAAATATTTAATTTTAATAACCATTAAACATATTAATAACAACAATTAATAATAATTTTACCAAATATTTTCAACAATCAACTACCACCGGTTAACAATTAAATCAAATAGAGTTTTAGTCATTTAACATTTATTTTTAATTAATAATATATTTGAAAAAATCTGTTGTTAACATATCATATTCGTTATGAAAATATATAATTATTAATTATATTTTGAGAAAAAATTAATAATACAAATGTTATTATTAATCACTTTATAATTTGACCATATTTCTAACAATTAGGTACTAGTAAAAAAAATAATTAAACAAACTCTTAATATGTAAAAATCGACATGTTATATTAATCACTGCTAATTAATTTGGATTCAATTTTTTTTTTTTAAATTATTTAATATCTGATCACTGCTAATTAATTCGGATTCGAATTGTATAAATCTCTTTTGGAGAGTTTTGACTCTATCAATACTAATTATGGATTTATAGAAACTCGAACTCGATGCCATTTACTCGCACTTTAATCTTACAAATGATATAATATAAAACAATTAAAATCTTACATATTATAATAACAATAATAATAATGAAGTATTTAATCATAAAATTTTAAATTCAATCATATAATATAATTTAAGAATAATTAAAATAATAATAATAATAATAATAATAATAATTTTAAATTCAATCACATAATTTAAAACTAGTTAAAGTATTAACAGTAATTATAATATTATTATTATGAAAGTATTTAATCACAATTTATTAATAATTGCTCAAGTTTTTATTAATTGAATAAAAACAATAAAATGATAAAAGAAATATTTTTTATAATTTTTTAATTTTGAAATGAATAGTTTCATTTTTATTAGATAAAAATATATAATAAAACTAATAAAGTGGTAAAACTTAATAGGTATTTAAAATTTTTTTTTGATATAACCGTAAATTTTTTCGTTCTTAATAGTTGTATTATATCTGTGTAGTTAGTGACAGCGGTTAGCTGTTAAGTAATTAAATAACTGTTATTTATAAAAATTTTAATTTGAATTTTTTTAAAAAAAAGCATACTTATTTAAATAAAATGATTAAATTATTTTTTAAAATAATATTTAAATAAAAAATAAATATTAATATTTTTTTAAAAAAATCATACTTATTTAAATAAAATGATTAAATTAATTTTTAAAATAATATTTAAATAAAAAATAAATATTAATATTTATCCTTAATGATTATTAAACATATTAATAACTAACAACTAATAATAATTTTATCAAATACTTGCAACAATCAACACTAATTATTAATAATCAACCACTAATTAAAAACTGTTACGAACAATTAAACCAAACATATCCTTATAAATTATTCAAAGATTTCACAGCAACATATAAAAGAAAAATTTCAGTCGATATTTGATAAAACTTTTTAATATGACTGATAGTTTTTTAGTTTATAATAATTATATTAAATCCGTTTGGTTAATCATAATTATAAATTGTTAGGTAGTCAAATTTACAAAAACTTTAATTTTAATTTTTTTTGAAAAAGTTATTATTTATTTAAATAAAAAGATTAAATTATTTTTTAAAAAATAATATTTAAATAAAAAAAATAAATATTAATATTTATTCTTAAAAATTATTAAACATATTAATAATTAATAATTAATAATAATTTTATAAAATATTTAAAGTAATTAACAATTAACCACTAATTAACTGCTATCAATTAATTATAATTAATAATTATAAATAATTAAATTAAATAGAGCTTTGTAATTATTGTAAATAATTAAATCTAACGAAGTCTTATAACTAATACGAATAATTAAATCAAATGTAAACTTGGCCTCTGCTTCTTATTTATGGTCTAAAATACAAATCTGACTTATTGTGGTCATCAACATCGTAAACCCTATCAACGGTTCCACCGTCTCCACGGCCTCATAGCCACTCATCACATGCCTTTGACTTTGACTACGACCAATAATTTCATTTTAATTTAATTAATTTAATTGTTAATTACTTTATTAGTAGTAGTCCTTATCAAATGAAAAGACATTCCAATTAACTAAACTAAATCAAACCCTTTGCAAAAGTTTATTTAGAATATTCCATATTGCAATTATCTATAATATTTTATTTATTTATATGGTCCATGAAGCAATATCATTTTCATGATTAAAATCTTGAAATTATTATAAAATATAAATATATAATTTATCTTAACAAATCTAATGGTTAATGATTCATTTACTAGATTAATGAATTTATTATTTAATTATTTCATATAAAATAGATAAATATAATTATACAGTAAAAATAAAAAATTTATATAATTGATAAAATTAATTTTAAAATTAAAATTAAATTAAATTGAATTGAATTAAGCATAATAGATAAACACAAATTGATTTCAAGTTCATTGACACATTAATTAGAGAATATTTACCTGAAATCTTTTGTCTTCTTCTAATTTTGTTTATAGATTATAATTTTTTTTTTTAAATTAATAACTTTGTTCCTTATATTATAATCAATGAAAGTATATTAAATTTAATAATCCAAATATTAAATTAATTTAAAAATATGAAAAAACTAAAGTATAATGATAATTCATAATTTTGAAATAATAAGCACTAATTAATATTACTTTATACTAAAGTATATACTAGACTAAATTTACAATTTTTTATAGTTAATCAAATAATTTGATAGAAATTTACTAATTTAAAATTAAATTTAGTCAAAACTATAAGTTGAATTATTATTTTAGTACATCATATGAGTGTAGAAAAATAAAAGCTGACCTACATAAATCATAGTGGTCAGAGAAAGACAGAAAAATATATAAATATAAAGTTATTATACACTTTATATAAATAATAATAATTATTATAATATATTTTTAAATTTATGTTTATAACATTTTTTTATTTTCTATATTAATATAAAATTTATATCATCAATCATAATATTCAATAATTTTTTTTTAGGATAACATAATAATAACAATAATTAAACTGTATCAAAAATATTACTTTCTCTTTTTTACTTATTTATTATGTTATTTCTATTTTTTATTTAATTTATTCAAATAAATTTCTTGTGTGAAAAATAAATAATTAGAAAAACTTTTAGGCTTTCATATTCAATATACTATTTATTAGTTTGTAAGCCTACGCGATTTATTATTAAAAATATTTTTAATTAATTATCATGCATATTTTATATAAATAATAATTATTATTATAATAAATTTTAAATTGATCTTCCGTCAATATTTTTATTTTTGTATACTAATATTAAAATTTAAATTATCAATCATTCAAGTATTATTTTATTGTATTTATTTATTTATTTTCTATTCTAATAATTTTTATTTTTTTTAATTTGTTTAAATAAGATTATTATATTAAAAAAAATAGAAAAAACTGTTAAAATTTCATATTAAATACTCTATTAATTACCTAATGTCTATTTTTCAATACATAAAATTAAATAAAAATTTTATAATATTATAAAAAAAGATAAATCAAATAGTGAGAATAAAAAGAGTTTTAAATTTTTTCTATGCTCCAATTTTAATAGATTACCTTATATTTATTTTAATTATTTTATTAAATACTTAAAATTATATAAAAGTTATAAAAAATAAATAAAATAGTAAATATAGAATGAGTTACAAACTTTCCCTATATCTCAACTGTAATATAAATCTAATATATATAATGGAGAACATCAAAAGTGGGAACATTTTATATTAGTTTGCAAATGACATATGATATCCCACTAGTTATATACATAATCATACTTTTGTAAGGGTATATTTGCATTTTAATCTTTCCATATTACCTAATCCAAATAAAGCCAAATATTATGTAAAATTTTAAATTCAAAATATTAACTAAACTAAATTAACAACACCATATACAACAAAAATATGATCATTGACTATATAATAATTAACATAGAAAGTGGGACCTATGAAATTAAGTGGCAAATGACACTTTATGATATAATTGATATCTACTTAGTATACAATTCACAGTTTTTGTCTTATTTAATATTTTATATATTTTTTTATAGGTTATATTATTTATAAAAAAATATTAATCATTAAAATATTTTAAATAAAAAAATATAATATATAAAAAAATATATGAAATAAAAAATAAAATAATATAAAAATTTCGACAACTTTATATATCCCATGTGAGTTTTGTCACATTATGCCCATTTATTTTTAGGTCCAAAGAGTCAAAGCTTTTCCATCGCAATAAAACATCAAAACCTTTACACGTCCTCTCCGTTAAATTCATTTAATTTTTATTTTAGATAAAAAATATATTATTAAATTTATTATAAAAATATTATAATATTATAATTTTTAAAAATTTTATAAAAAAAAATTTAAATTTTAAAAAAATTTAAACCTGATATATTTTTAACACATGAACTCCCTCAACCCTCCATTAAATCAGATAAAACATATATACACATAATTAATAAATATTTAATTAATTATTTAATAATATTAAAATCATTCTCAACAAAAATTTAATAATAAAATTATTTTTATATTCAATTAAAATTATAATTTATTATCTAAAGTAAGTATTAATTTAATTGAAAATTTCAAGTAATATTTAATGGAAATAAATAAATATAAGTTTCTTTTAGAACTTGCATATTCCAGAATCATTAATTGTCTTTTACCAAACAGACCCTTCGCTTGCAAAATCTTTTTCGTTTTCTCTGGCTCACTCGCCTCCTTATCCCCGTGACTCGCCTTCGCGTATGGTACATTCAGCTTTCGCTTCTTGCTTATATATATATATATATACACGTACATAGAGAGAGAGAGAGAGAGAGGCTGCTTTGTTTGTTTGTAAAGTGAAAAGAGATACGTAAATTTACAGAGGGAGAGAGATGGGAGGGAGAGAGATGGAGGGAGAAGAAAGAGCTGTTGAGAAGAAGATAACTATTGGAGTCTGCGTCATGGAAAAGAAGGTGAAATGCGGCCTGGAGGTTCTCTTCTGTTTTGCTTTGTTTTTTTTTTTTTTTTTTTTTTTTTTTATCAAAACAAATAGAGCCAAGTGTATAAAGCAGAATCAGAATAATGTAATTTTCATTTTTTAAGGTGTTATCAGCTCCAATGGGACGAATTATGGAGAGATTACAGGCATTTGGTGAATTTGAGGTACTTTTGATGGAATTTGTTGATTTGGTTTTGAGTTTTTAATGTGATTTTGTTATTGTTATTATTATTATTATTATTACTCTTTTTCGTGTTTGTAGATTATACATTTTGGGGATAAAGTCATTCTTGAAGATCCAATTGAGAGGTACATTTTTGAATAATTAGTTTTGGCTATTGGTTTGCTAATTTGGAAAAGTTTGATTTATTTTGTTCCTTTGTTTGACATTTAGAGGCTGTGGATGTGGATTTTATTTCCTATGGTTGTTATGAATGGTCATTAATCAGTCTATTGATCAAAAGGTGATCCAAATGTGAAAAGCATGTGCAGTATGTTAATTTGTTAAGACACTGATTGGGTTGACTTTTTTAACTTACTTCCTAAGAATGCTTAATAGTTAATGAATTTGCTGTAAAGCTAATGCAAGCATACTGGCTAAGCATATAGTTTTTGTATTTTGTTCTTTATTTGTATTTTGCTTGATGGTGGTTTTGGTTGTTCCTAAACAGAGCTAATAGGTGTAGTGGCAGTTTACCATGACAGCTATTACGGCAAGAATATAGTTTTGCATTTTCTGCTTTGTTTGTATTTCGCCATGTGGTGTCAACGGTGTAAATCGTGTTTCCTCAATTCTGCTAATAGTGGTAGTGCCATCGGCAGCAATTTAACATCTGGTGGTGTTATTTCATCATGGTGATGATGTTGGTTTATTGATAGCAGTAGCAATAGTGGCCTGGTGTGTTATTGGATTTTGGGGTGGGAGTAGATATAATTGCAATAGAAGCACCATGTGCGGTGATAATATTTCTCTGGTGGTTGTTCTAGTATGATTCATATGAAAAAAGAAACAAAATATTAACAGTGATAATATTTAGCAATGTGAATAAACAGTTCTAAATTTTACAACCTTTTCCTTTTTTACACTTGTCTACCGGAACTGATCAAATTTTGTTTTAGGGGGAAATTTTATGATAAAATGAAAAAAAGAGGTGGAAACCTTGAAGTTCTTATAATAGCATTTTATTGTTTCATTACCTAAGAGATATAGCCAAATGGGAAATCTATCCAAGAACAAGGGAGCATTTAGCAATAAAGAGGATTCTTTCTAGAATTGACAGAATAAAATCTTCCTTCCCCCTCACTTTCTTTCTCTAGCTATAAGCACTGAATATACTTTTGCATATAATCCTATTGAAGTTTCTTCTTTATATTTCCCACTTTCTTATCCCATTATTTGGCTATAGTTTTCCTTCTAGGAATAGAGTTTCAGCAGCAAATTCTTTGGTTAAGAGCCATTTTTTTTTCAACTTTATGTTGAAGTAAAATAAATGACGAGTGTGCTAGATATTGCTGCATGGATACCATCCAAAATTGATGCCCATTCTCAAAATTTATTAATTTCAAGATGATGGCATGATGCTTATGTTGCAACTACTCAATCTAACTATTGTTAATTTTTTTATATTAATATCAAGATGTTGTTAGTCTTATCTCACCTAACCAATTTAAATTGTGGGCGACCCATGAAATTTAATAATCTAATTTTTCTCTGCAAGATGACTAATTTGTTGCAGGATTTGCTTATTTCAGATGGCCAATATGTGATTGCTTGATTGCCTTCTATTCCAGTGGCTATCCCCTTGAAAAGGCCGAGGCATATGCTGCTTTAAGGAAGTAAGATTTCCTTCTTGTTTTCGTAACTCTTTTATTTGACCGATTAACCATAAATACTGTTCCAATCCAAAGACAAAGTGAGCAGTGAATTTCTCCCAATTCATCTATTAGACTTTTTTCCTGGATATACCAGTAATTTTGTTGTGGATTTGGTTTTTCTTCCTAAAATTATCAATAGAATTTATTTACTGTTTATGATGCCAACTCGTGTTTAATTAATCAGTCAAATACGTTCACCCTTATTTCATATGATCACACTACAGAAAAAAACCCAACAGACTCTTTTGCTTATTGAAAAGAGTTGATACTTTGATACTGAATAGGTAGTAATGTAGTTATCATAGTTATGTGCTCTCTTATGAAATTTTTTAATGGCATTGTTGTGTTTGTTTTCATGCATCTCTGCTTTCAGATGCAAATTCTCTAAATTTTCCATCATTTATATGATGTGCCTTGTCAAATTGCTCATGTTCTTATTCAGGCCCTTTTTGGTTAATGAATTAGAGCCACAACACCTTCTTCATGACCGAAGAAAAGTATACCAGGTATGCTGCAAACTTCCACCTTACTATCAGAATTTAGATTTTTTCAGTGTTTTCACATGTTGCAGCTACATATTCCTTTTTTTTTTTCTCTTAATATTTTTGTGGGAAAAAAATTGCAATTATCCTGCAAATCATTTTCTATTCCCTCTTTTGAAGCATGTCTCTTTCTTTCTTTTTCTTTTCTTTCTATTTTTTTTTACCCCTTTTCCTTTGCATATGATTAGTGAATCCACTTCAGAAGGGAATTATCTTGTATACTCCTTTATATATTTTCTAGTCATTAACTCTTTGTGGCTGTAATTAAGCTATATCATGTGCAGTATTATTTCCTAATATCATAGTTGAAAGAGAGACTAATTTATTTATCTTTTGGGGATTGAAGCGTCTTGAAATGTATGGAATTCCTGTTCCAAGATATGCCCTTGTAAATAGAGAGTTTCCATATCAAGAACTGGATTATTTTGTTGAGGAAGAAGATTTTGTTGAGGTTCATGGCAATCGTTTCTGGAAGCCATTTGTTGAGAAGCCTATTGATGGTGAGCATATTACTTCATATACTGATTATTCCTCCAATTTATGCTGCTGCTTCTCATTATTTTATTTTCGACAATGATTTGAAATACTCCTTATTTTGCTTGATGCTTGAAGCTTGTTTGAAGAAGGAAAAAATATAATAGCCGCTTAGATAGAAGAATTAGAATTGGAATTGAAATTGGGTTGGAATTCTAATTTTGATGTTTGGACAATTGTGATGAAATTAGAACTGAGTTAGAAAAAAATCAATTTTTTCATGGCCTAGCATAGAACTTGAAACTCATTAACTAACCAAAAAAAAAAAAAAAAAAACTAAGATTGAGATAATAAAACCAAAAAGGAAAGCTGGAAACTCATAACAAATGCATTTTGCAAACATTAACCAAACATTCATCATCTGCAAACCCACAATAAAAGCAAAAAAAAAAAAAAAAAAAAAAAAAATTACCCATATGATTTTCTGAAGATTGCAACAGAGAGAGAAAGTGACGAAGATAGATATTGAAGAAAATTCACCTAATGATTGATGGTGAGAGAGATCAACTTTAGCAAATGAGTTTGGAATTCTGTAGATGAGTGAGAGGAAGAGGCGCTGTTTTAGGTGAAAGAGATTGACTTGAGGAGATGGTGAGAGAGATTGAATTGAGCAGATGAGCGAGAGCCCAGACGCGATTTTTAGGTGAGAGAAGACCTGAGTAGATGAGTTTGGAAATGCAGAATTTATGTTCAGCAAACCGATTTGGATTTTCTCACGTGTAGTTCTTATTTAGGCAGCTTTATTATGGCCTCTCTGCTTTTGCTGCCTATTATTTCAAACTGATAAGGTGGATGGAAGAAGATTGAAGCTGTAGTTGTAACTTTCATGTTTTTCAGTTGTGCAATTTTCTTGTCATTTATTCATCATGAATACTGAGCTCAAGTGTGATATGTGCCTTGACAGCCAATACTTAATTGAAAATTGGGAATATATGGAAATCACCTTTTCTATGATGTGACTTTGGCAATATCAATGTTAGGTTCTGGTCCCTCATAATTATGCGACTCATTCTTTTGCTTACCTTGTATAGCATGAAAAATGCAGATTATGGTTTCTTTGTGATCTGGTGAAGCTTAAATTTCTGTTAATATTATGATCTGTAAAAGAAAAAAAAAAGATTGAGATTGATAATGCTCTTAGGTTTCATTCATGTGGAACTGCTATGGTGATTTGGTTTATTTTAATCATAAATGAAATTATTCTTTTATTAGAAATTTTAAAGGTACAACTGTTGCGGATCTATATAGGACTGTTTTCTTAAATCAGTAATTACCTATGGAGTCTTAATCATATGTTAATTTGGACTGTTTTCAATTATGCAGAAATTCTGTAGTGATTTTGTTTCTTTTAATCATGAATGAACATTTTCTTTTATTAGAAATTTTGAAGGTACAACTGGTGCGGAGCTACTTAGGACTGTTGTCCTGAATCAGTAATTACCTATGGAGTCTTCATCAAATAGTAATTTGTACTGTTTTCAATTATGAAGAAATCCTATAGTGATTTGGTTTCTTTTGATCATGATTGAACATTTTCTTTTATTAGAAATTTTAAAGGTACAATTGGGCATGGGCTACGCAGGCCTGTTGTCTTAAATTAGTGTACCTATGGAGTTTTGTTTGAAAACTTTTATACCATAGTATTTGTTTCATATGTATGATTTATATGGATTAGAAAAGTCTGCTCTTGCAATAACCGATAACGACTTACATTTTGTGCTTTTTATGAAGGGGATGATCATAGCATCATGATATATTATCCCAGCTCAGCAGGTGGGGGTATGAAGGAATTATTTAGGAAGGTATACTTATTTATTGAGAACTTTTTGTTTTTATAATTAAATTTGGATGATAGAAGTATCATTCCATGTTTCTTCTATAATGATGGTGCCTAAATAAGCAATTTTAGGCATTCTTAAAGCCTAGTTGATTCTCCTATGAAAAGAGAGATGTATCATAATGGGTTTTTCTACCTGATTCTTTTGGTTTATAGGAAAGGATACCCAAACCTTTGTTAAGATTACCTCTACTTTGGGCATGGCTGTGAACTTATTAAAATATAACTATGTTATTAGAATCAACATGTAATTATTTGCATTTAACATTTCAACATGTGCAATAGCTTTTTTGTTTTGAAATTTTTTATTTACTGATAAGCATCATTACTTTGTATCTGACTGGTTTTGATTCAGGTTGGAAACCGGTCTAGTGAGTTCCACCCAGAGGTTAGAAGAGTGAGGCGTGAAGGATCTTATATATATGAAGAATTTATGCCAACAGGAGGAACAGATGTCAAGGTTGTCTGCTAGGCATTTATATCACTTCCTTTTATGTGTTTGTTTATTCTTAAACTTTGTAAGCAGATGAAGTCACACATTTTAGTGCAATACTTTAACAGAGCTCTTCAAAACTCAAATTTGTTATTTTGGAGGGAGTGACTTCCTTTAAAATAGTTGGGTTGGGTTATTCTTTCAGGGGTCCTTGGCTGATTATGGAGATTTTATAAAAATTTAAATAAAATTTTAGTTCTCTTTTGGTTGAATTTAAGCAAAATTTATATTCTTTTTATGGTTGAAATTACCTCTTCCATAAAAGAAAAAATGAGATGATATCGTCCCCACTGTCTGCTTTCACTATTTTGATGATGGCATTCCTCTGCAGACTGTGTTAAGCACATGTTCTGTGAGTTTGAGAGGGCATTCTTTTCATTGGTTGACTATATTCTTCCAAATATCAATTTTTTCATAAACCTATCAAGGATTAAGAAGAGATTTTTGGGATATGTAAGACTTGGTTGTTATGTTCTTGCTATCTCAATTTTTTTGCGGGCTCTGTGTTGAGAAATAGTTGTCTGGTTGAGTTATTGCTTTAATATGTTGTTTCTGAAAGTTGTTTTCAGTTCCTGCTATTAACTGCTGGTTCGTTTTTATTTTTGAAGTTATTTTGTATCTCCATTAAAGATTTTATGCCTTCTTCTCAGGCTATATGGCTTTCCTTTTCTTGCAATTTTAATTCTATATTAATTACTTATTTATTTTTCTAATTCTCATGAATGGTTGCTTTGGCATCTCACTGAATGAATACAGGTATATACTGTGGGCCCTGAATATGCACATGCTGAGGCAAGGAAGTCTCCTGTTGTTGATGGTGTTGTTATGAGAAACCCTGATGGCAAGGAAGTAATTCTCTTAACCTGTCTAGTTTACTAAGCAACTCTCTGTCTCTGTATCTATTTATGTATCTATTTGAGACACAACTATACACAGACACACCCAACACCATCGTTCCAGATTCATGGACTCATTTGCTCTCTTTTATTTCGATTTCTTGTTTCTCAAATCCCTATCATTTTTCTTATTACTCTGGCAATATTTGATTGTCTTGTCTTTGGAGCTTATGGAGTGTGGGAAAGCAGGATATGTTTGGATGTCTCGTGTTCCATACGAGTACAGTTCATTTTGGTGATTAATGATTAATGCAGTCTCCTAAGAATGCCGAAAGTGGGGAAAGAACTACCATAAAATACTTTAAGCACTGCTATCTGAATGTTGAGATGGTACTTGAGTTCTTGGATGTCATTTATCAAATGCACGAGTTACCCTCTGACATCTCCCTTATGATTTATGTAGAGCAGAACACACTTACAGTTGCATACAGACTACCACCATTCTGAAATTTGATTCATCAATTAAGTTGTCAGCGGTTATGTGGCTTAATTTCTATCTATTCCACAAACTTTGGTTTAGTGGGTTCATCATTCGAAAATGTGCCTAATGCTCTTGATGCAGGACAGATCCAATGTTTGCTTCTGTTGATGAGGGACTCCGCGATTTAGGAATGTGTTGGAAGCAAGAGGGTTGGATTTAATGTTTGTAGTTTGAATTTGGTTGAGAACAGCAAAATTTTGATGATGAAAAAGTGAAGGGGTGATAGAAAACAAGTAGCTGGAATTTTCAGGGAACAACTAATTGCCGGTTTAATGTAGAAAATCGAAGGAAAAACAAGCATTGGTGCTTTTAGAGGAGAGTTGTAAAGAGAAATCATATGCTAGGCATGCATGGCCTTCAAATACAATTCAAAAGCCCTTACTATCATTCATATACTGCTATCATTAAGTAAATGTTTTCATTTCCAAAAATGAGAAAATGTTTTGTTTTGTGGCTCTTCTCGTTTAATGTCTCTTCAGAACTGAGGCTTAGAAATTGGTGCTTGATGTATTTAATAGGACTTATCACCTGTATTGAATCATGTATTCTCTGCTTTATGTAAATTGGACTTGCCTTTTTGTTTTTGTATTGAAGTGTGTGTTTTTAATGTCCAGTCATGTTTAAACTCTTTCTTTTGCTGTGCTGTACCTGTTTATTGAGTTTGTTTATTCATGAAAATGTTGAGAAACCAGTACCTGGGAAATGCCTGAATATCATTTAAAAAGGGAAAGAGAAGAACATAAAGTTGGGGAGATTAGGCACCTATTTATCTTTGAAGCTTAAGCATACAGCAAGCAGCAAGAGTGATACTGCTTGTGTTGAATTTGCATTGCTTTTTTTGGTTCAGGGAGGACATGTTGAAACATACTACTTTTACTTTGTTTTACAGGTTAGGTATCCTGTCTTGCTGACACCTAATGAGAAGCAAATGGCAAGAGAAGTTTGCATTGCGTTTAGGCAAGCGGTATGTTGTTGGAATTTGGATTCAGACGATCAGTTTCTTCTGATTTCCAAATGTTATTTTTTACTAACTTGATTGTGGCCACTTTGAAATGTCTAATGCATGCTGATTTCTGTTTGTGTTTGTTATTGTAACTTTGTGCTAAGTGCTACTACATTTGTTTATCTACTTGTGCCTTGATTATCACAATAAATTTCCATTAAATGATAAATGACCTTTGTTGGATGGATCGGCTTAATAGTATTTCATCTTGAATTAATGAAGTTTGTCAGAGCAATAAGCACATTTATTGTTGCTTTTTTCCGATCAGGTTTCAGAATATTGAGCCCTTGTCAATTCTATTTTTAGAACCAAAGTTGATATTAGACAAATCTCATGCCCCAATTATTCTTTGTGGGAATTACTTTAGCATAGATTTTTCTATCTTGATTCAAATTCCTACCAGTGTATCAGAAGCCATTTAAGAAGATAGTTTGTGGTTAATTCTTTACTGTGACATAGTGTCAACATATTTTTTAATGTCAACATGTAAAACGTTTCTTCCTCTTGATGAATGCTAGAGCAAGTTGTATTAGTAAAATAAACTCCTATTTTATTTGTCCGCCTTATTATTTATATTGTTATTGTCATTATCGTAATCACTATTCACTCATTGCTTGCAGGTTTGTGGGTTTGATCTCTTGCGTTGTGAAGGACGGTCATATGTTTGTGATGTGAATGGATGGAGTTTTGTGAAAAATTCCTACAAGTAATGCTTACTATGTTCTCATTCTTAAGGAGGGTAAAGTAGTGGCTAAAAGTAATCGAAATACTCATTATAGGATGGAGATAGTAGGTTAATTTCATCTATGGTCCTTGAACTATTGACTAATGCACTTTATAGTCTGCCAACTCAATTTCATTACTTAAATATCAATGAACTTTGTTCCGTTAGGGAGCCGTACCGGCAGGCATCTCCCACAATGCAAGCTGCATTAGCTGCATTGCTTGCCAACACCCAAGAAGGAAAAGATTTGAGGGTCCCAAAGCTGACCTGGCAAGCCAACTCAACATTTTTAAATGAAAAAAGCCACGTCAGCTTATCTTCACCCACTCCTTTCTCTCTCCTCACGTTGGAAACATCATTCTTCTCCATTTCCCATTAGTTCCTTCTCTCTTTTCACCCACCAACATTTTTTATTGGCTTCCAATTCAAAATGGACTTCTTGTTCTTGTGTGATGAATCTTCATTGCCATATTGAAGGATTTAGAATCAAGCAACTGGGACTTTCCAGTTGGTTTGATCGAGTACTAAATGCAGAAATTGAGTTCCTTGAAGGGTTTTTGTCTAGGTATAGAGCTTTGCTTATACTTTCAATTTTGCTTAACAACTTAGCATTACCTGAATCCTCTCCAATTTTTTTTTTCGACGTTCAACTTTGGACATCATCACCTATTGATAAATTCAAAAATTAAAAACAAGAAAGAAAAAATAAACAATAAATCAGACAAACATATTAAACAAGCAAAACATTACAATAAACTAAATCTCAAACATTCAAATTCACAATAACCAACACAAAATTAAATTAAACCAAAAACCCAATAAATTAAATGCAAAAATATACCAAAATTTGAATATTTTATTTATCCAAAAAGCTTAAAGAGCTTACCTTCAATAATAAACTCTTCTAAAAAGCGAACCCTAAATCACTGCATCAAAGACATAATCTTTTATTTGGAATTCAAATTTAAGAATTACTAGAGAGACCCTGAGAAAAATTAGGAAGAAAATTAAGCAAAAATCTAACAAAAGTATTCTAAGAGTGTCTCAGTTGTGTTTAAGCCACTTTTGTTGTCTTCTCTCTCTGTTTCTCTGAATTGCCACTTCCTCTTTTATTCCAATTTTCAAACCAACTACCAAACAACATTAGTTGCTTTATAGTGTATTTGCAAATTTTTGTTCAACTGCCTGCGATAAGATAAAGAAAAGATCAGCTGGAGAAGCTGCTAGTGGTGGTGTTGGGTCTTGGTCGCCTAGGCGGTGAAGCCATTGCGGTGTTCAAAAGATTCCACAATAGCGAAGATATGGAAATTTGACATCAACGTTGCTTTGTAAGTTTCTTTCTGATTTAGCTTATCCAAACTTGAAAATATAAAATTTTCACAGCTTTAGCTTTAGTGGGTGAAAGAGATAGAAGGAACTAATGGGAAATTGAGAATTGTGTTTTTGACGCGAGGAGAGGGAAAGGAGTGGGTGAAGGTAAGCTGATATGGATTTTTTTTAATTTAAAAATGCTGAGTTGACTTGCCATGTCAGCTTTCCATTAAAGGTTCTAACGGAAGTTGGCTTAAAGTACTTTAAAGTGACCATTAGCTGAAGTTTGTTGATATTTAAGTAACAAAATTGAGGTGGACCATAAAGTGCATTATTCAAAAGTTTGAGGACCATGGGTGTAACTAACCTTGGAGATAGCATATTAAATTTCCTTTACAAAGAGAACCAAAAAGGAGGAAATTTTTTCAGATGCTACTGTTTGTGTTGTTGCCTTTACAATGTTAAATAAAGGCTAATTCCCTCCCCCAAACCTTTTGCAGATTCTATTTTGTCTTAAACAGTGGAAAGAAACTCTGATTTGGTGACTTAAAACTTTACAGATCTTGCTGGAAACAAATAAAGGGGAAAAAAGTAAAAAAATAATGTTTGGAACTTGGTGAATTTCATCATGGCACATGGTGACTTGTGACTTCTATGACACAACATATTAATGGTCATCGTCTTTTATCATGATATTTTCAAACTACTAATGCTTGATATATGCAATCATGCTCCTGGATGTAACTTTATAAATTTGGGTGTCACCGTAAGGCTTAAATGGTCAAAAGTGAAAGCTATTTTATAAAGTCATTTAGGGCACTAGTTTTTGTTCAAGCCATCAAGTATGGTGATTAAACATTCCAAATTTGCATTCATTGTTCTTATGTTTACTTTTTATAATTTGTGTTATTTGTTAATATTGTTATATTTGTTTAGACTGAAGATAGTATACTCTGTTATCCATTTTTCTCTTTATCACTGTCACACTGTCAATTTCTTTAGATTTTTACTTGTCGGTTCTCATTCCAATGCAGATATTATGATGATGCTGCTTGTGTATTGAGGAAGATGTTTTTAGATGCCAAAGCTCCTCACCTTTCCTCAGTAATTCCACCCACTTTACCATGGAAAGTCAATGAACCAGTCCAGCCTTCTGAAGGACTAACTCGTCAGGGAAGTGGGATTATTGGCTCATTCGGTCAGTCTGAGGAGCTACGCTGTGTGATTGCAATTATTCGTCAGTATGTTGTAAAACTTTTCCCATGTTTACTTGATTAGTTAACAAGGAATTCATTTAGTTTGCAAATGAATGACTATAGTAGAATTCATTTGCAATTGAATTTTCATAATCTTGTCTGCTATACATTAATACCTTGAAATCAATTGAGTACTATGTTTGGAACAAATGAAGAATTGAATTCAGTGTTTTGTTTTTCAAAGAATGCCTTGCATGCATTAATTAAGAGAGGCAGTATGAGAAAGAAACAATAGAATCACATTTTAATTAAATAACAGAGAGTTCTTAAGTTGTATTGATTTTGAATTGATGTGGAATTCAATCCTAAATTCCATCCATTTTAACAGAATTTGTTCCGAGTATTTTAAATTTCGCGGAATTGAAGTTGCAGAATTCCAATGAGAATTCTTGAAGTTCCAATCATGAAAGTGCGTAATTGGAAATGAATTTTACACAATTTTTTGGAATTTATTTGTTCCAAACACCAAGTGATTTTCAACTTTCTCCCTTTTTACGTAAGTTTTGTTTGGGCAGTGGTGATAGAACCCCAAAACAGAAGGTGAAGTTGAAGGTTACTGAGGAAAAGCTACTAAACTTGATGTTGAAGTATAATGGGGGAAGACCCAGATCTGAGGTGATTTAGCTTATACTTATTCTTTTCCTATTATGCTGCATTTTACGCCTGAAAGACTGGAAAATATTTGAATCTTTCTCTCTCTTCCTCCCTTTGTTTTGCAGACAAAACTTAAAAGTGCTATTCAGTTGCAAGACCTGTTAGATGCCACACGAATGCTTGTACCACGATCAAGGTATCATCCAAGATTGTAAATTACCTGTAATTTTTCTTTGTCGCCATGGTTAATTTGTACACATTATATGCAATCTGCCTTAACAATGTGCATATCAAGAATTTCTTAAATTTGCCATTTTTAGACATATGCTTACAATGGTTGTTTCTCTGTGTTCATTGCTGTAAATTTTATGGCTGCTTCCCTTATCATGGTTGACATCCTGCATTTGAAGTACATTATTTTTTCTTTTCTCTTTTAGGAGATCTATTTTTTGGAATATAAACTGGTCACAAGTTCATGATCTATACTGTGGTCGCATAAGAAATGGTAGGAACTAGGAATACAAACTTGGAAGCTTTGAGAGTTACGGGATCCACATTGTATCTTTCTTTTGTGGAAGTACCAATTGGGGTATCCTCACTGTATTTGGCTTGGGGTTCTATACTGAAATTAAAATAAGAATGGAAAGTACATTAACCACTGATAAATTTTTTATTTCAAATTCAATTCTGATTTATTGGTGACTTCTTATGTTTTACAGACCTGGTCTAGAAAGTGATAGTGAGGCAGAAGACATTGAGCATTCTGAAAAGCTTCGTCAAGTTAAAGCAGTGCTTGAGGAGGTTAGCTTCTCTTTAAATTATGATTTTTTCAGTTCACTAATAATGTTGTGGTTGCTAGTATGAACTAACCTATTCTCAGATTATGGAACTATTTGTTGCTACACTGCATGTCCATGTGGTCTCTTTTCATCAGTTTGTTACCATAAAGGAATTATGGCTATTTTTAACTTCCAGCCTTGTCTCTCTTAGGAAAGTAATGATTTTGTGTTGCAGTTAGGTCTTAAATTGATTGGTGTTAATGCATCAACTTGCATAACAGCAATTGTAAAAAGCAATGCCAATGGCACTGGAATCATGTGGTAGTGGTAAAGCAAAATAATAAAAAATCATGATGTCATTATGATTAATATTAAACTTAACATTATCTTTAGTACACCATTAAATTATCTCAAAACTTGTGAGCAAGTTCTTTCTATAATGTTTTCCAATGTTTCATGATCCAGGGTGGGCATTTCTCTGGCATTTATAGGAAGGTCCAACTAAAGCCACTAAAGTGGGTTAAAGTTCCAAAGAGTAATGGTGAAGGTGAGGAAGAACGGCCTGTTGAAGCTCTGATGGTTCTTAAATATGGGGGTGTTCTTACTCATGCTGGCAGAAAGCAGGTGTTAATTATTAGTAACTTATGGATATGGTTCTTTATCATCTTTGCACTTTTGATAGGAGGATAAAAATTGCTTCAGATAAGCATGCTGTGCAAAGTTTATATAGTTAATACCTATCAGTAACCTTCTAACTTTTGTTTTCATTTTCCTTTTCTTTCTCTGTTTTGCAGGCAGAAGAATTGGGTAGATATTTTCGGAATAATATGTATCCAGGTGAGATATGAACACTTTTTCCTTTTCAGTGAAATTAATTTGCTCAACCTGTTTAAGGGAGCATGCTCATAAGATATATGTCTGTTTGAGGTTTATTTCCTTAATCTTCTGTCCAAATATTTTTTTTACAATCTTTTAACTATCACATCTATGACTAACAAGAACTTGTATCCAATCTTCTTAAGAAGGTTGTCTTATTCATTGTTTAATTTATAGCTTCAGTGGTAACAGCAATAACGTTAGGGGTGGGGGGGTTGTTATAAATGGGCTTTGCAAAGTGTAATTTGCTGCATTCTCAGTTTGGTGGTTTGTAAATAATAATAATAATAATAATTAGACTTCCCATTCAATGTATTGGAGGCCTCTTAAGCTAGATCTATGAGGAGAAGGGGTTTTTTATGAGATAGGTATCAATACCCCAATTACATTGCTCAACTGCCTACTGTTTAACCAACTCTTTTCATAGTATTTACTGCCCACTATTTAGCTAACTCTTTTCAAAGCATTTCTTCCCTTTAAATGCAATTTGGAAATCCTTGTGGAGTTCCTTTTGGGCTGTGAATTATGGTGTTTCTATATCTGGTTTTGTTATTTGGAAGACCTTTTACAGCCATCTCACTCCATTTTAATTTAACTATTCTTGAAAATGAAGATTTATATGATATCATATTTAATTCCTGGGACAATAGTTGTTGACATGAACGTGGTTCACCTCACCCTGGTCAATGTAGAATTAAGTTCTTGCTGTTACCCGTTTCCTACTGCATTTACATACTAAGAATTTTTGGTCTAAATTGATGCATGCCTCTTTAAAGTTGGGAGGCTATCTTTGTTTGTCCATGAAATGGTTTAGTTGAATAAGGGTAGCATATGTAAAGTGGGGAGGCTATCTTTGGTTGGCCATGAAATGGTTTAGTTGAATAAGGATAGCATTTGTACTCTTGTGGTATTTACTTCCTGAATATAGAAATATTTTATTTGTTGAGCTTCTATGTAATTCATTGAATATTCTTGTTTTATCTAGTTTTGTAAATGAGTTCTTCACATTTTTTTTTAAATTGTAATATGTAGCGATATATTGTCTTATCAATATCATCAAATTAAAATGTACTGAAATTTAATGTTTAACACCTATGCTTCTCTTGATAAAAGTTGTATGGCATTGCAGGTGAAGGTACAGGCTTGCTACGCCTTCATAGTACTTATCGTCATGATCTTAAAATTTACAGCTCTGATGAGGGCCGTGTACAGGTATACCTTAATAGTACACAGAAAACATAATCTTTGATCCTAGGTTTTGTTGTCATCCTGTTGGGTGCTTTCTTTGTCATCCAAATTTAAGGATCAAATTGCCATACATCATTACAAGATATTTGTTTGCAGATGTCTGCGGCTGCATTTGCTAAAGGCCTCCTTGATCTGGAAGGACAGCTTACACCAATCCTGGTTTGTGGTCTTATCTTTTGAGGGTTTTTAACTGCTTGTGGATGTTTAATTATTACTTACTCATCAAGATTTGTCTAGGTTTCCCTTGTTAGCAAGGATTCCTCAATGTTGGATGGACTGGACAATGCCAGCACTGAGATGGAAGAAGCAAAGGTTCGCCTTGTTACGCATGTTTGTGGTCATTATCTAGTGACTGATATGGCCCAAAGAATGTTACTAAACTCATTTCACTTGTTTCCTTATAATTTTTCTGTTATTATTTGTTGCATATTTCTTTCTCTGCTTGTGCTGGTTGACTTTATATGGAAGATAGACATGGCTAAGCTAATTATTTTCTTAATGGAGCATTGACTTAAAGGGGAACCCTTGATGCAGTGATAAGGTTGCTTTTTTTGTGACCAGAAAGGTCATCCATTTAAGTTGTGGGAACAACCTTAAAAAAAAAAAAAGGTAGAGGGAAAGTTGTATATGATAGAATCACGAAATGGAGAGTCTCATTTTACCAAAGATGCCTTAGGAGAGTTGACTACACTTTAACTGTTTGTCAAAATTTTGGGAATGTTGTTAGAGGTGGGAATGTTGGGCATGACATATGTAAACAATAGGAATCCAACATGAAACCTAAAACTAAAGTTTGAGCTTATCTTAGTTGTTTTCATTGTGTAATAACATTCACACAATTTAAACAAAGATAATATTGTCACGTTATGAGTTGGGATGCTAACCTTAGTGAGTGTATATTACTTGTTATGGATTGACGAACTTAAAACTGTGAAACCCTGTGCATTTTTTACTTGTAACTTATTCAATAAAATACCAAATGACCTTAAATGTTCCTATTTATTACTTCCAATATATTTATTTTTTCTTCTTTTATTGGATGCAATAAATAGGATAATTTAGGTCTATTTTGTCTAAATAAACTTGTTTAAAAAAAGAAAAAGAAAAAGAAAAAATAGTGGTATAATAATTAAATGGCTTGTATTAGGTTAAGTAGGTTGCCCTATGTCAAATTGGCATCTGAATATGAAATATGAAATGCTCGTTACAAGATATGATATGAGTGTCATGTTGTCTTATATGTTCATAAATGAGTTTTGTCCATATTTGGGTTTTGACATGATCTTTTTTTTTTTTTTTTTTTAATTCATATGATCTTAACATAATCTTACCTGTGTATTGCCACAACACCAGCACAACCTGCTAACTCGAATAGCCTTCCCTACTGTTATGCTTATTCCAAAAATAATTAGTTCCTTTTCTCTCATTAACTTTTGCAGGCTAGGTTAAATGAGATCATAACTTCTGTTGCAATGACTGCTAATAGCAATGGTTCCACTGAATTTCCTTGGATGACTGATGGAGCTGGGCTGCCTCCAAATGCTTCTGAACTTCTTCCCAAGCTGGTAACTATATTTTCAATTGAGACATTGTACCTTGTACACCTAAATACATTTGCCTATGTGATTGCATCTCTGCATGTTCTTACATACGTATGGAATTCTGAGTGTGTGATATCACTTTTAGACTGTGGCTGCAATGATTAAGCTTTGGCAGCTTTTTTGATAGTTATTTCAGATAAGATTGTTGTGCATAAATCATAAGCCAATTCATTTATTTATCACATCTATTACATATTTGTCAGACCCTAATGCATATGATGTCTATTTAGATTGTGATTTTGTTCTTCTTGATAAAACAGAAAATAGAGAGGAGAAAGAGAAGAAATATTGAATCTGTATTGTTTGATTTTCCTTCAAGCAAGATTAGGGTTACATACACATAAACTATGCTAAACAAGGAAACAAAGAAGGAGACATAATCCCTAATTATATGCCTACAGTTAATCCCTATAATTTCAACATAATTACGGCCTATAATTCTAACACTCCCCCCTCAAGCTGGAGCATACATGTTATGGACTCCTAGCTTGTTACAAAGATATTCAATTCGAGAACCTCTAAGGGATTTAGTTAGAATATGTGCTAACTTATCATTTGGATTAATGAAAAAAGTAGTAATATATCTTGACTCAATCTTTTGTCTAATGAAGTGACAATCTATCTCTATATGTTTTGTTTTTTCATGAAATACTGTATTAGAGGCAATATGAAGGGCAATATAAGTATCTTGATTTGGAAACGATATTGAATGAGGACTTTTGTGTTGTAAGATAGAAGAAAGCATTTGATTAATCAAATAACATATTGTGAGAACAACGTCCCCCCAAAAACGAAGTGGAACATGACAATGAATGAGTAAAGTTAGGATTGTTTCAATAAGAAGCCGATTCTTTCGTTCGGCCACTCTATTCTGTTGAGTATGAGCACAAGATGATTAATGAGTGATGCCCTAAGAAGATAGAAATTGGGTAAAAGAGTGAGAGAAATATTCATTGGCATTATCACTACGTAATGTTTTAATGGAGACTCCAAACTAATTACGAATTTCAGCATAAAAATTTTGAAAAATAAAAAAAACTTCAAAATGATTTTTCATTAAATATAATCAAGTATATCGGGAATAGTCATCAATAAAAGTAACAAAGTAATTAAAACCTAAAACAAAACTAACACGATTAGGACCCATATATCTGAGTGAACAATATCAAATATAGATGTGACCCGATCATTGACACATTTAGGATAAGAGATATGAATTTGTTGTCCTAATTGATACGACTCACATTCAAAAGAAGAAAAAGCAGAAAAATGGGGAACTAGTTGTTTAAATTTAGCAACGCTTGGATGACCAAGCTGACTATGGAGGAGTTTAGTGGAAGCATCAAAAGTGAAGACAATGGTGATTTTTTGTGTAGAGAGGTAGTATAGTCCTTATGACTCATATCCTATTCCAATCATTTTTTTCGTACGTCGGTCCTACACAAAAACAAAGTCAGCAAAAAAGAACACAATGCAATTTAGATGTTTTATCAGTTTATTAATAGAAATCAAATTATAGAGACATTTTGGGATAAATAAGATTGAGGTTAAAGGAATTGAAAGTAGAGGTTGAGTTTTTCCAATTTCTTTAATTATAGTTTGAAAGCCATTAAATAAGGTGACAGTAGAGAGATTTGGAGTAGAGGAAATTTGAGAGAAAAGTGTTTCATTACTAGAGATATGATCAGAAGTACCCGAATCAAGTACCCATGAATTAGCATGTGTTGCTATGGTTAAACAGGCAATGGAAGTGCCAAAATGGAATGACTACTATTGAGCCTGTTGTTTGACGGTTTGAAATTGCAAATACTCACTGTAATCAGACCCAATCAATGTAATGAAGTTGGGTGGTTTATCAGCTAATGGAAGGAGTCCATTGCCATCAGTCTGAACTATATGAGCAACATTTCGGTTTGGATTGATGGACTGATTTTGAGTAACATTCTAGCTAGAATTGATGGATTGATTCTGTGATGGTCGACCATGCAGTGACCAATAGGTGTCTCAGATATGACCTCCCTTGTCTTATAAGTACAATGTGACTTGGAGTTTTTGCGTTTCCATTTCTTGTTACCACCATTACCCTGTTGTTGTTGTATAGCTAATACAGATGACTCAACTTCATTAGTGTTAGAAACAAAGATACGTAATAAACGTGCAAAGACATCCTCCAAGGAAGGAATGGTTGGACTTGCCAAAATTTGATCTCAGGCCCGAGATCGGATCGCAATTCTATTAAAGTCAAAACCATAAAGAATCTATCCCTTTATTTTCATAATAAAGAATCTATCCCTTTGTTTTCATATGTAACAATATTATCATATATAGGCATAACAGAGTTGAACTCGTCTTTTAGGAATTCTATCTGCCCTAGGTAACTAGTCATGTCTTAGTGGTTGTGCTGCAGGTGAACAAGGTTAGACACAACCTTATACATTCGCTGTATATCATTGATATACAGTTTGTGGGCTTTAGTTTAGACTTTGCAACAGGTTTTAAATGATTGAAATAAGGTAAGCAGTTTAGGATCAAGGGAATGCCATAATAAATTACACAATTGTACATCAATTTTAGTCCAGGTGATTCTATTCTTGGTATCTATATCGCTAATATTTTTAACCAGGTGATCATCATAACCTTGACCCATAAATTGTAGCTCTACTGATGCAGATTATGACACATAATTGCTACTGTCTTGCAATTTTACAGTAGTAATAATTGAGGAATTGAGAATAGAAGAGAAAAGGGGTTTAAAACATGTATTTGAAGAATCCCCATTGGCAGCCATCATAGTTAGGGCTTGTTGAAGGGGCTGTATCAACCTTGCAAGAGGAAAGAAGTGGATTCAGAAGATGGTAAGGTGCTGAGGTGAGTCGCTTGAGGAGGATGAGTCGGCTAGTGTAGATTCCAGGTGGAGGGGCTGCCGGAAAATTGCTTCACATGCTGGCGTGTACCGGCAGCTATCTGACAGTGGCGGCGCGTGGAGATCAACTGCGAGGTTTCAGGCAATGAGTTTCTGGTTTTGAGGTTGCCGGCAGTTGGTGATTCTTCCTGGAGGGGCGGTGAAGACAAATATTTGATTTAAATACTGGGTTTTGAGAAAGATGAAATCGAGACTGAGAGGGTTTCTGTGTTTTTGACGAGGAATAGAGAAGAAATTGTAAGTTTGGAGAGGAACAAAAAATCAGACCTTTGTAGGCTTTAACAGAAAATAGAGAGGAGAAAGAGAAGAAATATTGAATCTGTATTGAAGCTGTGTTGCTTGATTTTGCTTCAAGCAAGATTAGGGTTATATACACATAAACTAAGCTAAATAAGGAAACAAACAAGGAGACACAATCCCTAATTACATGCCTATAGTACAAAGACATAATCCCTATAATTACAACATAATTACAGCCTATAATTCTAACACATCTTAAATCTTTGATTAAGACACTGATTTCTAGATTCATTTCAAGCACCGATTTTTATTTAGAATTAGAATTTCTAGTTTCATGTTTGTAATTATTTGTGTACTTGAAAATTTTGAACAACAAATTAATCATCTTGATCATTTGTATGTTCAAGAAATTTCTTTTAACGCCAGCACGGGTTTTCAATCAATTCACAAAACAATAGAATTCTCATCATTGAGTATGAAATGATAAAGTCATAAAGCAAATCAGAGTGTAGATGCAGCATTACATTTTATATTTTTCTTAGGCTTCACACCAGTATTCTGTGATTTTCTGCAACACTGATGTTGCTATTTTCTGGAGATTTCTACAAGCAGTGGTGTTATTTCATTGCATTTAGTTTGATTTGTTTGGCTAGAACCTTGACTAAATGCTGCAATCCATTCTCACATTTTGAAGAACTAAACTATATGCTTTTTTCCTTTTCTTTTTTTTTTTTAATCTTGCCCTGTATAACTAAATTTTTTTCCGTCATCTTATACTCTATTTCCTGTTGCCTTCTTTACAATCCCAACTTCTATTTTAAAATTTATAGGAGGCATGTTCTATTGTTGGATTTGTAAAGCTATTTCAAACTAGTTTTTTTTTTTTTTTTTTATTCATGAACAGGTAAAATTGACTAAGAAGGTTACAGAACAAGTAAGACTGCTTGCCAAGGATGAAGATGAAGAACTTACAGAGACAAGCTCATACAATGTAATTCCCCCATATGACCAAGCAAAGGCCCTTGGTAAAACAAATATTGACATTGATCGTATTGCTGCCGGATTACCTTGTGGTAGTGAGGGATTCCTTTTGATGTATGCACGCTGGAGAAAACTTGAAAGAGACTTGTATAATGAACGCAAAGAGTAAGTGGCTACTATCTTTCTGTTGATCATTCACCGCATTAATAGCGTAGATACTCAATAAAGTACTTTTAACTTTTGAGACTGCTATTGTTCTGGTGTCTGAAATTGGGGAAAAAGAGGTGGTGGTTGGCTGGGCTTAGTATTTTAACATGCTTTCTAGCATTTGTGATGAGGTGTTGGGTTTGACAAATAATGGATGCTGAAACTTAAGTTGCCATGATAATTGTTCTATACGCTGTCTGCTATAATTCTCTTACATTGTGTCACTGTGGATTTACTTGCAGACGGTTTGATATAACACAAATTCCCGATGTTTATGACTCTTGCAAGTAAGTCTTTGTTTCTAATTTTTATTTGGATGCAAGTTGTTAGGTAGTAGTAATATATCCATACAAAAGTAAGGAACAAATTGTGTTATTCATTTCTGTACTTTATGTTACCATGTTATGATTTTAGCTGAAGAACCCATTCTCCAACTAAGCTAATAGATATAACTAAAATGAGATTACGGTTGTCTAAAAGTTATCTTGTGTTTTCTAAGTTGGCATCACATGTTGCGTTTTTCTCTTAATGTAATGTTTCATGATCTTCCAATGATCTGATGACTATTGTTACTTGAGGGAATTTTTGAGGTAATCTTTAATGTGCTAACCCTTAATTTTCAACTTTTTTTTTTTTTATGTGAATGGTAAAGTGCTTATGTTTATCTTCTTGCTTCTCAAATCTCTAATACGTACACCTTTAATTGCAAATTTGTGCAATTGCTTTATTTTAAGGTATTATCTCATAAATTTAGCTGCTTGTGAGCATCAGATCTGATCATTAGAACTAGGAAAGACATTTAAGATATGCTGACTGGCACCTCAGTCATGGTGGTCTAGGCTGGGTGGTGCTTGTGGGGTACCACTGACTGTTTGTGTGCACATGTAACATGCATAGAGGGCATTACAGACAAATTTTTATGGACAACAGTTTAGTCCATTGATGTTGTGCTGCATAACATTAAAATTTAAACTAGTTGACTTGCTTAATTCAAAGCTTTTATGGAAATCCAATTTTCATCATTGTATTATGTCATTCCTTAGGTAGGCTTTGTCTTACTGATAAAATTCTTATTTTAAATTGACCAACCAATCATTTTGTAGATATGATTTGTTGCACAATGCTCATCTCAATCTTGAAGGGCTGGATGAACTCTTCAAAGTTGCTCAGGTATGAACAGAGTCTGATACTGCACTTTATTCATTTTTAGAGGTAGTTTGATTTCCATTTATTTTTCATATCTTATCAATTATTGTGTAAGTTACTGATAGTGATATTTAGTAATCCTTCATCTCATATATAATATTGAAAGATGCCACAGATGTTCATTTTATTGTTTCTATCTTACTTCTATTTTTATTATTATTGCAGTTACTTGCAGATGGTGTCATCCCAAATGAGTATGGGATTAATCCAAAGCAGAAATTGAAGATTGGCTCCAAGGTGAGGGCCTGATGTGCTTCTACTTTCATCTTGCTGTAAATTCACTTAATAGCAATTTGTTTAGTTGCCTGCAGTTGTTGCGTTTGGTAAAACTGTGTTATATGTAAAATTAGAACGCTCATGGTAATGTTTCCTGAGGAAGCATTTATTCCATAATCTCTACAAGTATGTTTGCTTGGGTTTGAAAGCCACAGACTTTAGCATGATTCTTAAAAATCACATGATTGTCATGTGAATGCTTGATTGACACTAGATCTAATAAAACTTGGAACTCTAAGATATTTGGGTTTCTTTCATGTGGACCTTGATTGTCCTGCATCTTTTTTATTCAAATATTTCTATACTAAATGTATTGTTTCTGCCTCAATAAATGTATCAGCACTCTACACTGATACATTTTTAAACATTACTGAACTTCATTTTTATGGGAATAGATTGCTCGCCGTTTGTTGGGTAAAATATTGATTGATCTGAGGAATACTCGGGAAGAAGCCATTAGCGTTGCAGAATTGAAGAGTAATCAAGACCAACATTCAACATCAACAAAGAATGAAAAAGATGATGTGGATTATCAATCAAAGCTTTTTATTAAGAATGAAGACACGAGAAGAACTAGCACCACAAGTGAAATATCAATGGATCAGGACGATGATGATGATAAAGAGACACAATACCGTTTGGATCCAAAGTACATACTCCGTCCATTTCATTCATGCTTAAAAATTTTAATGGTGTATCTGAATATTGCAATATTAATCATTCTTAACCAGGTATGCAAATGTCAAGACACCTGAACGCCATGTCCGGACGCGTCTTTATTTTACTTCTGTAAGTATGATATACGCACCATTTTGCTTTCTATGAAAGCAACTTGTACCTGTTTCATATTCCACCTTGTAAACACACATATACAAACACAGAGTTGGGTTTATCTTTCTTGTTTCCTCCATAAGATCTAGGAATTCTTCTTCCAAAATATAAAATGGGAATTGTTCAAATCGTCAGTACAGTCTCAATGGGTGCCAAGAGAAAGAAACATTGAATAATTGTTTAGGTTTCATTATGCAGAAAATAGGGTGTTGGTTGTTCAGCAAATTTTGTTTTCCCCCATTCAAGGAGACTTTTGCACTTGCAAAGTATTGAGCTGCCTTCAAGGACTTGAAAACATTTTAAAGAAAATCCAATTTTGTATGGAATTTTAAATATGTAGATTAAAATTTTATTTGTTTCCTTTTCAAATTTTATTTGACATTCTTTTGTCATGAAAAATTTTAGATTCCCATTAATCTAATAATCAGAAAGTGTTATTTATTTTGCATCCAATAAATAAAAAGTGTTTGTGGCATATTATAGTGCTCTTAAATTATTTATTGCTTTGTGTGACAGGAATCTCATATCCATTCCCTTATGAATGTTCTCCGTTACTGTAACCTAGATGAATCTCTTCAAGGAGAGCATAGTCTTGTTTGCCATAATGCCTTGGAGCGCCTTCACAAAGCCAAGGAGCTTGACTACATGAGTTACATTGTCCTGAGGATGTTTGAGAATACTGAGGTACAAATTTTTCTCTACTATTTTTTTTTCTTCAATTTTTAAAATTTTACTTGGTGTTTAGCTTACTTCTTTTAAAATGAGGAATATTCGATACTGAAAGCCAATTTTTCTGGCTTGGCCTGTACTGGCTTGTCAGACCCAGAAACTGGTTCTCATGTTACCTGGCATGAGATCAGGAATCTAGCCAATGGAAGTGGTTGTTATTTTTTGGTTGTTAATCTTTAATCTTGAGAAAACAGTTCCTGTTGGACACCTGGCTACAATGTACCTATCTCTTACATTTTTTTTTTCTTTTTTCTAACTCAATGTCCTACATCTTCAGTGGTTGCATTGAGATAATTTCTCATATCAGATCAAAAGTCCAACTGGATAACTTATCTGCCCTCTTTAACTGTTGTAAATGTTCATCGGAATAAGCATATCTAAAAGTAGGAGCATAACATTTTATGGTCAATATCACACACTGCTTTGTTTACTCTCCAGTTATGGTAAAGCTATTTTTTTGGGGGCTTCTCAATTTGCCTGTGTTGAAGAATATGAATAAGGCAGGAGCATGCTCAATCTTGTTCTTTTAAAGCTAATTGTATATTTTTTTTCTAGTGATAGTTTCAAAAAATTGAAAGTGCCTCTTTTTTAAAATCAAACACAGAAGGTTTAATTACTTAAGACTTGTGTTATTAATTACTCTTGCTCATGTTTATTGTTCTTCAATAGCTGGAATATTTTGGATTCTTTTGCTTACCGAGAAGTTTATCTGAAATTCAAACAGCAGGTTGCTTTAGAAGACCCGAAAAGGTTCCGCATAGAGATGACATATAGCCGTGGTGCAGATTTATCCCCATTGGAGGTAATGCATCTTCAGTTGTTCCTGAGAAATTTCTTGTTTCTCATCACTTTCCAAATAATATCCTATGGCATTTGAATTTTTTCTTGCCATAATAGGAAAAAAAGTTGTTTGAAAAGTTATCACTGATGATTATCAAACACTATGCATGGTTAGGAGTGTAATAGAGTGGAAATCCCTTTCTGATCTTGTTTAGCGGAATTTTTTTTTTTTTTTTTCAAGGTGAGTTGTCCAACCATTCCCTTTAAGGAGTTTAAATTCATTACTCCCCAAATTGAAGTGTAAAAAACTTCAACTCCTAAAAAAGGAAGCACTTTAATTGTAACTACAATTCTTTTCCCCTCTCCATCATCCAACTAAATAAAATATTTCTCCTCCCTTCTCAATATTTATTTTTAATTTCTCCAACACAAGTAGGTAAATATTCTCATCCCCTTCGCTTAAAAACCCTCCCTTTCCTTACCCATCTTATATCCATGCATAGTGTAAGGGTGAAAATATATTATTGCACAGCAATGAAGAGGCAAAAGAGTATAGCCTTAATGTGCTTTTGTGGGAAAATTTGATTTTAGTTAAATGAGACATCAGACTTCTAGACACATTTTATGGTGGACCTGGAAATTATCATTACTTCTATGAAATTACCTTGAATTATGAACATGATTTATTGCAACTTCAGATTGTTCGTTAAATGGTAGACTTGTGCTACCATTGGTTGTACTTCGATTGGCTGGAATGTTCAACAACTAACTTGCTGGTTTCTTCCTATGTTTTTCACTGTTGCTAATTCTATTAAATTACCTCACTACCAATGAAAATGATCTGAGATCATGGATATCAGCAAGATGCCAAGTACTGAATTATTAATTTTATAGCAGCATGCTTCAATGAGTGATCTTAACAAGCTACTCTGTATTGATTTTGTTTGACAGAAAAATGACAGTGAGGCTACCTCATTGCATCAGGAGCATACACTGCCTATAATGGGTCCAGAAAGGCTGCAAGAAGTTGGATCATATCTCACATTAGAGAAAATGGAGAAAATGATTCGCCCATTTGCCATGCCGGCGGAAGACTTCCCTCCACCTGCAACCCCTGCTGGATTCTCTGGTTACTTCTCAAAAAGTGCAGCAGTACTAGAGCGCTTGGTGAATCTTTGGCCTTTCCATAAACATGATAAGAATGCTACTGCTAATGGAAAGTAATATCTTCTTACATTTTCCCCTCTTTTATTTTATTTTTGTTATATTCACATGATATAATATCTTAAGCTTTACTGTTTGCTGATTAGTCTTACAACTAAGGTGAGTTTTGACCTCTCCTGGGAGAAAATTTTGGAGCAAACTAACTACTTTCAACTGCAAAAGTTTGTCGTTGGAAGTAATCTTAAGCTGAAACTGAATTTGACTACTTTCATCTGCAAAAGATGAAACTGAATTTGCTAACATTCTTTTATTGTTTCTTCTTTTTCATTGTTATTTGATTAATGGGTATTAGCATTGAATAAATTTTATTAGAGGGGCAATTGGTTAATTTGGAGAGTGTAGGTTATTTAATAATATTTTTCATTCGATCACCTTAACTATAAAAACTTTAATCAAGTCAATATAATTATATTCTCTATCTGTATATATTTTGGTATTTATTTTGTAATCTTTCAATGTAGGATTTAGTTTGATATTCCAACACTCTTTCCTCAAGTAGTAACTGGTCTAATCTAGTAGGCATTTGACAATTCAAATAGGTAATATAATATTCTGGTAGTTTAATGGGTTACCAGTCCACTGATAATCTAGGCCTTCCAGTAGATAGTTTAATAGATTACCAGCTCATTGGTAATTCTGATAATTCTGTCTGTAATATAGTAATCATGTAATTTGGTAGTTCAGAATAGAAACTCGCTCTAATACCATGAATAAATTTTATTAGAGGGGTAATTGTGTAATTTGAAGAGTGTAGGTTATTTAGTAATATTTTTCATTTGATCATCTTAGCTATAAAATCTTAAATTAAGCTAATGTCATTAGGTTATCTATTTATATATATTTTGGTATTTATTTTTATAATCTTTCAATGTGAAATTTAGTCTAATATTCCAACAAGCATCACTTACAAGCAACATTTTCTATATGTTTGCTATTAGCTACCATTCTAACATGCCTGTCTTTGGTATGCTTTATTGTGATTTTGGTCGATGCTATTAGTGGTAAGAGTTTCGGTAACTCCTAGGTTATATAAGCTAGCGAACAAATTATTCACGCCGACGCAAAATAATGCTATGCGAAAGCTAGAAAGTCATTTTCATTGATAATAGTCCCTTGTCAAGTGTGAACATGTAAAAAGCATCTAGGTATTTGATGCATGCATGATAGGGCTCGTGTTCATATTACAAGTATGACTTTTTAGATGAAGTCATGCATAGTAGAGTTGATGGGTGGAGGAGGTATGGATGTGACCCAACTGTCCAAGGTTCCCACCATTTCCAATAGGAGAAAGTGGAGTCTAAAGAAGATAAAGAAAAAGATGCCATTGGTAAGGAGTTACGTGACTATAATTTCTATCTTCAGAACTCGGGGACACCGAAGGAAAATGAGGAGTCAATATATAGGAAGTACAAATGTATGATGGGTACCTTAGAAGAAGACAAATCTTCTATATCTTGTCATGTTCAATATTCATCGTACTGTGTCGAGCAAAGCATAGGATTTTGAAATGATACCATCTTTATAGAAAGGCATGTGATAGAGTAGCTTAGTGAACCAAGAAAACATTTGTTGATTGATTGCCACTGCCCCTACGACAAATCCACTTTGCACTGTTTTTTAGGCTTAATTTCTTTGATGGTTGATTAGTGAGTTCCGTACTTATAAGTCACCTAAGTTTAATCTTTTATTTAAAAATAATTCTAATTTAATTACATTTTGCTTGTCTTTCCCTGTCGATTTTAATCACTGGAACCGGTTAAAATGATGACAGTTAATAATAATCCAATGACAAAATGAAACACAAGAAAAAGGAGCAAGTGGAGAAGAAAGATACGGGTGGATTATCAATAAGTCTGTATTAAGTGGATGTTTGATAAAAAAAAATTAATACAACAGTTATTTTTTTTTTATTTTCAATGGTTGTATTTTAATTAGTGATAGTTGTTAGGTATTAGTTAATTATTAAATAGTTAATCAGTTATTTATAAAAAATTTAATTTAAAATTTTATACTTATTTAAATAAAAAAATTAAATTATTTTATTTAAAAATAATATTTAAATAATAAGATAAATATTAATATTTATTTTTAATGATTATTAAACATATTAAAAATTAATTACTAATAATAATTTTATCAAATATTTATAATAATTAATTATTAAGTAATAATTATTAATTAACCATTACCTATTAGTAATAGTTAATAATTATTATAAATAGCTAACTAAACGGAACTTAAGAGTAGTTTGCTGCTTCTTTTAATAAATATATTTTTTCGGTAACATAATCATATATGTAATATATGTAGTAGTTTCTTGTTTTTATCAGTTTGGTACTGCGATTCAAATTATTATTTTTTTAAGCATCATTTTAGATATTGAAAGTCATTTGACAAGATCATTTAGTTATTTTAAAATTTTAATAATAAAAATATATACAATTTATCTTAAAAATGATTTTTATATCTTTCTAATAAATATTTAGTATTTTTCTTAAATTATAAATGTTAAACAAACTCTTAATTATTTCCATAAAAGCTGCAAATGTTTGCTACTACTCCAAGCAAGCAGCAACCACGCCTTTGGTGGAGGGTTTGAAGCAGCAGCCAACACTTAATATCAACTGACTTACATACTATTCAAAGAAAATGAAATCCTGTGCATAAAGAGAGTTAGGTTCAGTTCAAAATTAGAAATTTAAAAAATTTAAAAAGAAAAAGAAGAATGGAGACAGTTAGGTTAATGGCTTGAGTTGGACGGATGAAAATGCATGAGCCATCTTATTTCATTATATTCGAGATCTTGCATTCGATATTTTCAAGTTTTTGCCGGGCATAGTCCTAATTGTAAGGCATGACTTGTTATATAGTGTTGATTTTTAAGCTTTTGATCTCCACTCATATTCGTACTTACCTAAATGTAGGATCCCTAAATATGTCATCATCGAGTAATTAGTCATGCCAAATTTTCTTCTGGGCATAGTCCTAATTGTAAGACAGGACTTATTATATAGTGTTGATTTTTCAAGCTTTTGATCTCCACTCGTATTCGTACTTACCTAAATGTGGGATTCCTAAATATATCATCATCGTGTAATTAGTCATGCCCAAATAAAGTATATCCACCCATCAAATAACATAATAATATTTAGAGCAACCAAAAAAAAAAAAAAAATAGGGTATGTTTTTGAAGAAAATTTATCGAGAGACCCACAAGTACGGCGAAAGTGAAGCAAAAGCGTGGCAGCAAGGCAAAATTTTCACAATAATCAAATTAAATTTGAACTAAAATCACCATGCAACAATCGAAGGAAAGAGAGAATAAATTGAAATTACCTCTTGAAGCTTAGAATCTCACTTACACTCAATCTATTAACGCTCTAAATGTAATGTCTCTAATTGGTCGGTTAGACATCGCAGGTCGGTCTTGGCTTGATTTGTACAAGTAGCTACATGAAGTCTCATGGTCAAGTCCTAGAGTCCGAGCTGTTCTCGTGCAACTGTAAGCCAATTGGGCTCTTGAATACGGGATTAAGCATTTGGCTTTCCTTGTCTTCACAAACTATGCTAGCTAATAATACAAGTGAAAGGTAGAAATAGATGAAGAAGGTATTTGCTTCAAATTCAAATACTCAACATATAAAAGCATAAGTGTAAGGTAAACACTTCATTCATCAACTACTATATCTAGCTCATGCAATGCTGTATGATGAAGAAGATTAGCTTCATCTTCTCTTCCTCTCTCTTATTTTCCTTTCTTTATTAAGCAAGAATCAAGTTTCTTAAGTGTAAGAAGGAGAGAGTAAGATGAGAATACAGCTTAGCTAATTCTTTCTATATCATCCACTTATAAGTGGAAGAATAGATAAGCATATTTGCTCATTTCCACACTGTGTGGTGAATGAAGAGTCAGATAATAAGTGTTAAGGACACTTTTCATGGTTAGCTTCTTAAGTCAAACTCCAAAAATTAATTTAGGGTTTCTAATCCTTAAATTCCAATTTTGGGTTTAGAACATCTAACCCTAAATTCATTTAATGTCTTTAAATACCAAACAACAAAATCTTTTGATTTAGTCCTTCCAATTTATAATCAATAATAATTAGGATAAAATCAATAACCCTATAAAACTATATTGAGCATAAAGTTATGTTAAGGACATGCTCTATCCAATTGGTTCAATTTATTAATTAATAAATTAATAATTGAAACAATATGAGTTCAAATATATATCCGTTTGTATGTGACTTTTTAGATTTAATCCTTATTAGTAATGAAAAATGACATTTCCAAAATATCACGAGAAATACCTTTTCGACCAATTGGAAATCTTTATTTTTTGATTGATATCTATAAGTCACGAGTGACCCATAATATAAGATGTTGTGACTACCTAATTATAAATGAATATAGAACGATTGTTAACATTATGACTACTTGCATTAGAATCCATTTGTTACAAAATCTCGATCTTATCCAGGATTATGGTGGAATATCAAACCCTAATATAAACTATATGAATACATCATCCTATTCTATTCTTGATTATATTAGACTCTAACTAAAAAGACTTTTTTCTAGTCAATCATACATCAGCCAATGATTTATAAATGAGAAGAACCTGACAGTATAAAACTTTAATTTCATTTACTCAGAGGAACAAATCTCATATTTGGCAAATCATGACTCACTATATAATTAACTAGAGCTACCATATGCCCATATGCAAGTGTGTGATTAACCTCTACATGAAAACAGTAGTAAACCCTAATCACTTATATATGAGACAATCGCACCTCCTCATGTCTAAGGATTATGCACAATTCTAAACTTGATGATGATTGATTAACAGACAATAAAATCTCATGTCAATCTCGTCCAACATCATCATTTGACCATTTAAACTTGTGACTTGTTGCTTTCATTCCATTAGTTACTAACTAACTAAGAAGATAAATAGAGATAATGATCTTTCATATTAGTGTGACCCAAGCAAAGAGTTTTATGACCATGAACATATTTTAAGAACTTGTGTTAGATGAAATTGTCATACTATTCTCCATAATAAGAAAAAATTATTTGACAAGTATTTTAAGTGTTAATAATTTAAATAAATGAAAGTGGTGTACCAGACATCATAAATAAGAATACTATAATTATGATGGACGAGGTAAGATTACAAATGTTTGTATATGTTTAATATTGCTCTAGAACATACTATATTAACATTTTTTTACTATTAAACAATAAATATAAAAATTATATTAATAAAATATCTTTTCATTTATTAATTTGAGTGTATAACACAAAAACATGTTGTAAAACATTTTCCTATTATAATAAGCCTAATTGCTAAAATTGCTTTCCAAAGTAGTGTTTTGGTCATTGCAAACTTGCATAATCCCTTCACTCCATTTAAATATGACTCATTTGATTGATTTGAATTTAATTGATAAAAAAATATTTTTTAAAAGATAATAAAAATATATTTTGATTAATCTCAATTTGACTTAATTTGAAATTTGCAAACCCATCTAAATTTAATTCAATTTTTTAAAAAGATAATTTAGTTTATTTATAATTAAAGTGGCTTGATCTAAAGTCACATTTTCTAGCAAAGTATTCTACAAGAGTAATGTAACCTAGTAATCTAATAATCAAGTGATTGACTTTAAAATATTTAGAGAGTGTTTGAATATATTTAAAATAGGCATAAAATGTTGTTTTTAAGTTTAAAAAACGCTAAATATGAAAGATCATTGAGCTACTCATGACAGTTTTTTTTTTTTTAACAACGTTTTTAAAACTCTATTTTCAAAACAGGATTTCTACTCAAACACCCGCTCAATTTCGGGTCAAATTGTCTATAACTTTCATATTCGAGTCAAAGAATATGGAGAAAATTTTAAAATTTATGATTGAAATTTTTATATAAAAAAAAATCTCTATTATTTCTCATATACTAAATTTGTCAAGTGGCACTAATTTATTTTTCTATGACATGTAAACACATGATTTTGTCAATATAAATTAATAATTCATTTTTTTTTAATAGTTTTCAGTCCCATGTAGCGATTGGATGTTTGAATTCTCGATTGAAAATCTAAAATTCATTAAATTAAACTGAAAATACAGTATTGAATTGAGTTTTTAAGTGAATAGGTGTTTGATATTTATTTATAAATGTAATTTTTAAGCGAAAATACTGTAGTAATAATATTTTTTTAAAATTATAAAAAATAAATTTTGACAAAAAATGATTTTAAAAAGTAATGAATTTTAATATAATTAATTTCAAACATCCTCCTATTTATAAAGTCTATCTTTATTTATATGCAGGTTGAACCTATGGAATTGAACAATATTTTTAGAATAAAAAAAAATTGTTAGATATTTCATTCCTTGTTTAAGAGATTCACAAAAGGCCAACTCCGATATGAATTTTCAAATTTTTTTTTTTTTTGAGAGATTTCAATGGATAATGGGCTTTATAAAATCAATTGATTTCATTTTTTCTGTAATAATTCATAATTATTCTTGAATTGCAATTTAGATGTTGTTGTAGTCATTGATTAAGAGAATAAGTACTAATTTGGATGAGTAATAATGTTTAATGTTTAAATGTATTTAGTGGGTGACAAATCAAGAAAAATCTATGACAAATATTCCTATATGTCTCACAAAGAAAAAATACAATATTAGGCTATTGACATAACTTTTTTTTTTTAGCATTTATTTATAATAACTTTATTAAAGAATAAAGTTGTGTTAATCAAAGACGATTTAAAGTTTGATAGGAGCAAATGTTCCATAACACCTCAACTTAATCAATCTTGTACCTTTTTATTTCAATAAATTAGAAGTATGATTCAGCATTCGACCGTTCGATTTAAATTTAATTAAATTTTAAATTTTAAAAATTAAATTGAATAGAATTTTAAATAGAATAAAATTAAATTGAATCAATATTTTTAGTTTAATAATTTGATTTTTTGATCGCTTTGATTATTTTAGATTTTTTTAATATAAATTAAATTAAATTAAATAGATTAAAATTTATAAAAAATTAAATTAAATTAAACCGAATTTTAAAATTAATCAAACTAAATAGAAAGAATTAAATTAAATTTGATTTAATTTTCAATTATTGTTGTTCTTAGCTCACAGCTAGCTAGAAATTTTTTATCTTTTACAAAGTATAGTTTAATTAGTAATTATAATTAATTTGTATTCATTAAAATATATATGTAAAATATCTAAGATCATGTCAATCAAAATATCTAACATCATTTCCATTCCTCTCAATTCACCCAACAAAGTGTAAAGGGACAAAAATCTTTCCATCACCATCTTTATGGAGGAAGAAAATGGAGATACTCTCAATTTCTTTCAAGAAAATTCAGATAGCAATTCTCATCCTTTTAAATTTTATCTTTTAAAAAGAAAAAGGACTAAGTCCAGACTAAATAAATCATACTATAAAGAAAATTACTATGGAGTTTAATTTTTCTCCCCTAACATAGAAAAAGATTTGATAAAATTTTAATTAATTTTTGTTGGCCACTGTTTAGAAAAGAAGGGAAGAATTTGTTATGAGTTGCTTAATAGAAACTCATCTTTATTAGGCCATCTCCGACCATAAATATAAAAATACAGTCAATTTTACACCATTTTATAGTTCATATCACATCAAACAGTAATTTCATCTTCAACCATAACTCCATTTTTAACACCATTTTTTACACAAAAAAAAAATATTCTGTTTATATTCTTTTTTTATTTATTTTATATAATTTATTATAATTTTCTAATATTTTATAATATTTCACTAATTGCCCATAAATAAATATATTTTACATATTTATTAAAATTTATATAATTATTAATTTAATAAAGTGATAATATAACAAATTAAATTATAATAATTTATTAATTAAATGATTCATTTACTATTAATATATTAATACATTAATAAAAAAAATTAAAAAGACTTATATTATATTTATATTATAATTTAAATATAATATCGGAAAACATTTATGTAAGAATTATAATATATATATTTAAAATTATAATTTAAATATAATTAGAATTTTTTATAAAATAAATTTTTTAAAATTAATTATTTATATAAATTAAAAATTAAATAACAAAATTTAAAAAAATATTGATTTATTTGTAAAATTATTATTTTAATTATAATATTTTTATACATATAAATTAAATAAAAAAAAAATTGCAGTTGATGAACAGTAAAACACCAAAATATTTTACTGTTCATCTTGGAATGAATAATTTGCGATAAAATGGCGTCTGGTTGGAGATGGCCTTACCTGATAAAAGCTATGAAAATATCACGAGGACTTATCGATTTAGCCCATTTCTAACCCTAAACTCTAAGATGCAAATAAATTTATATTATTTTATAGTTTATATTATATTATATAGTAATTTGATCTTTTATTGTAACACTATTTTTAACACAAAAAAGGTGAGAAGCTTTTTTGTAAATATAATAACTAAAAAAAAAAATAAAAAATTTGGCGTTGTGAACAATGGAACGCCAAATCTGGCGTTGCACTGTTCACAAACTGGATTTTGCACTGCATTTTGCAGTGTAGTTGGAGCAAAATTTCACCTGCTTTTAGTGTTTAACACCAAAATATATTGTGTTTGGAGATGGCCTTAGTGAATTAGAAAACATATTTTTATTTTTACTGTATATATTTTTATCTTAATTATGAATAATCTCTTAGAAAATAAATCTTAAAAATTGATAAAAATAAAATCATTTTACCAATTGAACTAATTTTTAAGATTAAATATTAATATATAATTTATTTAATACTGATAGAAATAAATCATTAAATACCTGAAATGGAGATGTATTGCTCCTGTATATATAATTTGTAAATTAAAATAAAAAATAATTAAAAAATAGAATTAGATATTTCAAAATTATTTCGACAGAAGGCTTTGATGTTTAAATCAATGAATTATTTTTTGAGAGACGAAACATGTATAAATGATATTAGTATTGGGAGAGAGGGAGAGAGGAAGAAAGAGAATTTGGGAGAAATCTCATTTTTATATATTTTTTTCTCTTATTTATAAAAGAAAGTGAAAATCTTATATATACGTGTTATTATATTATTTATTGTATTTTATTTTTCATCAAATATATTATGTGAGTGTTTAGATATTTAATTTGAAGATTTGAAAATCGTTTTTCACTGTAGTATTTTGAATTTTGAATTTTGAATTAAAAAATAAAAATATTTAGTATCTAATTGAAAATATATTTCTTCTCTTTTAAATTTCATTTTTTAAATAATTAAAAATAACTTATGAAAATTTTAATTTTAATTGATTAATTTTAGTTTTATAAAATTTTAATTTAACAACCGATTACCAAATACTCCCTATATGTGTAAAAAAAAAAAAAACTAGAAGCACCTTAATTATGGTTAGGGGTGGCAGTGGTTCAGTTTGATTGATTTAAATAATTGTTATCAAATTAAATTAATATTTTCAGTTTGAAAATTTTTTAAATTAAACTAAATCATTATTATAGTCAAATCATCAATTTTGATTTGGTTTAATTTAGTTTGAATATTTTCGCTTTATCAATTTCAAATGAAATAATTTTGTTTATAAATTCTCACTATTTTATTATAAATTTAGGAAAAAAATATCAATATAGTATTGATAATAAAAAATATAAAAAATAATTTAATAGTATATAATATAAATCTTATCTATTTCATTAATTAACACACTTAAAATTTATATTTTTTCTTAAGAATTATATTATTTTTTATTTATTTTTAGTTAATTTTTATGAATGATATTTTTTTAAATTTTAAATTAATATTAAGTTTATATATATATACACAGGAAGAAAAAATATTTAAATCACAAGTTATATCAAACTTTTAGTTTATTCTTTTTTCAAATTAAATTAAATCAAATAAATTATGAAATCATTGATTTGATTTAATCGGTTTCACTTTCAATTATAATAATAAAAAAAGGAAAAGAGATGTTTGAGAAATTTAATACTCTCTCTGTTTTTTTATCTGTCGTTTAAAGTTTTGTACATATATTAAGATATTTATTAATTAAATTCAAAATGATTTTTTTAACTTTATATTCTTAATATTATTTTAAATTAAGTTATTATATTTTATTAAATATTATAAAAATAAAATAAGAAAAAATTAATAAATATTATTTTAAAATAATAATTAAAAATACAAATAAATGTATTTCAACCGATAGATAAAAAAAACTGGTTGGAGTATATTATAGAATGACTAAAGGCAGAAGGAGTCCAAAAGGATGAGATTAATACCTTTTGTTTGTTGCGATTTATGTTTGCTTGGAAGGATTGTTTTTTAGGACAAACAAACACAAACCCACCGCCTATGGCTAATACCTTTGAATTTTGATCACTCCTATAATAATTGATTAATTTCAAATATTCAATGATAATTAAGAAAATGAACTCATTGAATTTTGAATCATTAATTTAATTACAAACTATTTAAATAAAGTTCGACTATTGTCATTATTAATTTATATAAAGAAAATAGAAGAGAGAGAAAAAGCCAAAATTGAAAGAGAAAATGTTACCACCTCAGCAGCTGACCCATCATTTTTTGACACAGTATTTGAATTCCATGGGACTCTTCCTTCATCTTCCTAAAAGGTATAAACAAATTATTTGATATTTTATTTATAATTAGTTAATAAATTTATTATTATCCACAATGATTATAATTATAAAATATTTATCATAGATTAATATTTATAAATTAATATAAAAATAAACTTGTTAAAAAAAATAAAAATTCTAATAAAATTATATTTTGTTATAATTATTCTCATTTCAATATAAGTTAAATTTCTCGATGTTAACTTATTTAATTTATTTTTAAATTTATTTATTTAATATTATTTAAATTTTTATTTTTTAATAAATTTTTTAAAAATATTTATTAGAAAAATCATTAATTAATTATGTATATATTTGATTATATATATATAAGTCTTATGTAATTACCATTCATTCATTAAAAAAAAAGTAATTATCATTCAAACTTTAAAATGGGTTTATTCACTAACAGAGTGAAATAAGGTGTGAATGAAATGATTTTGTTTCCATTCCCCATTGAAGGCCAAAAGTGAGGTTAGGTGAGTGAGAAATATTTATGCTTTGCATTTTTCATTTGAAAATAAGAGTTAAAGTTCTCTCTCTCTTTCAATATTAAAAAATAAGGTATTAATTGAAACAATTTAATTACTAAATTATAATCATTAATAATTAATTGCAACTAATGAATTAAATATGTCTTAAATTAATTTAAATTTTTATTTAAAATGGAAAATATACATGGGATAAGTTGGTATATAGTTTAATAATTTCCTATCTTTATAGAAAATATATATAAATAAAAAAACTAATAGTTTATTTACTTAAAGAAAATATAAAATTGGACACCGAAAGATATAATTTAACGGTAAATATATTTTTTTAATAATAAATTTAAAATTAATTCTCTTTTTTTCAATGCTCAAAAAAATAAAATAAAAATAAAAAATATATTTTTTTAGATAATAAATTTAAGATTAATTTTTTCTCCTTAAATGCTAAAAAAAGAGAGTTAGAGCAATAAAACTAATAGTTTATATACAATGAATCAAATTTAAATGGATATGTATTTTTCTTTTAAATTATATTTTGATATATTTTATTTAAAAAAATTATAAATTGAGGTATTTTTTAACTGAAATGAGTGAAATTTGAATTTAACTAAATTTTAAATTTTAATTTTTTAGCTTAATTTCAATTAAGAAGGCTATATCTCGATTTATTTTTTTAAAGAAATTATTAAGTTGAGATTTTTTTTTAATTGGGTTAAGTGGAGTTTGCATTTAACTGAATTTAGAATTTAAAAATTTTTAATTTAATTTTAATTAAAAATTATTAATTACGATGATGAATCAGATTGAAATTTCTTTATTTAATTCATTTAAATTTAAGTTCAAATTTAAGCATAGGATCAAAATCAAATTGTTCTTAATTCAATCCAAACCAAATTTCTCTATGTCCGAGTTTTGTTTCTGATTCAAAAATGGGTAAACTCCATCCAAATACTGGAACCAAGTTTATTAGTTCAGGCATGAAATTATTACATAATCAAATCTCATGTTTTTTTTCCTTTTTTTTTTTAAAAAAAAAAATTTAAAATTTGCAACACCTAAAGGGAATTTATGTAAAGGGCACAATTGTCAAGAAAATGGAAGAAGTGTCCCAATCAAAACATTCTAACTACTCAGTAATAAATAAATTACTGTTGGTAAAAACAAAAGAAAAAAAAAATTATAAATAAAGCAAAACAAGAATAATGTGTGGAAGTTATATAATAGAAGCAGAGTATACCCGCCAAGTACATGATCTACTTTGAGCTGTTTATCCGCAACAAAGGAACAATCGTGCCTTAAAAAGCTGTCACTTTAAGATTCTAGAGAAAGAAAGAGAGAGAGAGAGGAGAAGAAGCAAGAAAAAAAATATATACAGAAGTGGTGAAACAGAGTGCTCTGCCTCTTGTTTCTTGATATTCATAATTTTAGTGTTCTTTGATCTTTTTGGGCTAAAAATTTTAACTTGTTTTTGCAGAGTTCTGTAAAATTATTAGATTGAGATGGATGAAAAGGCTGAAACTTTGGAGGCTGTGTTGAAGGAAGCTGTTGATTTGGTATGGAAAAAAAATGAAAAAGAAAAGGGAAAACAGAGGAACCAAACCCATACCTCTGTTTTTGCTATTTGATCATTAAAGTTACTTTTTTTATAATTTTTGTCTTAAAGTGTTGTTTTTTGGGTGTTTTTGCTTTCTGGGTTTTATGGTTTGAGTCTGAATTTGGAGTTTTGAGTGCAGGAGAATGTGCCAATTGAAGAGGTTTTTCAAACTCTTAGGTGTAATTCAAATGGTCTCACAACAGAGGCTGCTGAGCAGAGGCTTATCATTTTTGGATATAATAAGCTTGAGGAAAAGCAGGTTCAAGACTCTTTTCTGTTATCGGCTTTCACTGGCCAGCTTTTGTAGAGAATTATATCATATGCAAAATAAAATAAATAGTTTCTGTAGAAATTTTTGCAGAGGCCGTTTTCAATTGAATTTAACAAAAACAAAAAACAAAAAAGAAGATGATTTCTTTGTTCTATTCCTTCTCTCCCTCTTTCTGTCGTTTGGAAGATGACTGCTAATGAATATTTTTGGGTGGGTTTTGTTGAATACAGGAGAGTAAGTTTTTGAAGTTCTTGGGGTTTATGTGGAACCCTCTTTCATGGGTCATGGAGGCGGCAGCTGTCATGGCTATTGCGCTTGCTAATGGAGGAGTAAGAGCTTCTCTCCTTTTTGTTCTTTTTTGGTCTTCAATTTTAATTTTATTATTTGCTTGTTTGTTGGGAAAATTGACACCTCCCCTGCCACCAAACTCACATACTCACTGGAAAAGGTAAAAAAGAGAGAAGACTTTGAAGTTGAAGTTCCTTTTTTTGTGAACAATGGAAAACTTTCAGTAGTTAGCATGTTTGAACTTCATTTTTGTTTTGGAAATGCTCCTTCTGAGGACGTGGGCTGTTGGCTCAGTAGTTCAGTGTCTCAAGTCAAAGCATTTGATTGAGAAAAAATAATTGGCCTTGAATTCCAGGTGTTTGTTGTCTTGTTGATCTGGGTGGAGTGGGGTTTAGGAAGTGCAGGTCTACCCTGCAGTCTAGCCCTTGTTAATGGGTCTCCAATGAACAGAATAAAGAAGCGCGTCCAAATATTTTCTTCATTTTCTTCGCAATGGCAAGATTCGTTAAAGGGCTTTTTGTTGTTCAAATATATTTTAGTCTTATTAATCTCGTAAGTTGTACCTCCTAAATTGTGCAGGGGAAGCCACCTGACTGGCAAGATTTTGTTGGAATTACTGTATTGCTGCTCATCAATTCTACAATAAGTTTTATAGAGGAGAACAATGCTGGTAATGCTGCTGCTGCTCTTATGGCCCGTCTTGCTCCCAAAGCCAAGGTGAAGCACCTCTTATTCTCGTTCTTTGCTATACAAATTTTTACTGCTATTTGATGTTTATGGATTATTAATAGGCTTTTCACTTTTGGATGTGCACTAAAGTTATCATTGCAACATCTGATGTCAGCTTGTTAATTTTTTTTATCTCTTCTTGACTGAATTGTTTCAGGTCCTTAGAGATGGAAGGTGGATTGAGGAGGATGCTTCCATTCTGGTTCCTGGTGATATTATCAGTGTTAAGCTTGGAGACATCATTCCTGCAGATGCGCGACTCCTTGAAGGAGATCCATTGAAAATTGATCAGGTAATTTAGCAAATTTCTCTATTCTGTTGGCTAAATTAATTTTGGAAAAATTGAAATGCCTAATTGGCCTTCCTTCATGTGTGATTGCAGTCTGCTCTTACCGGTGAGTCTCTTCCGGTGACAAAAGGACCTGGTGACAGTGTTTATTCAGGTTCTACATGCAAGCAAGGAGAGATTGAAGCTGTAGTCATTGCTACAGGCGTCCATACATTCTTTGGCAAGGCTGCCCACCTTGTAGATACAACAAATCAAGTGGGACATTTTCAAAAGGTAAGGAGATCAAAATGCAGTTCCTTTTGGTCAACATGACTATCAGAAAGAGACGGGGATGTGATAGTATGGGTTAAGGAAGGCATTTTCACTTTTGCTAATTTGCAACTGTTAATTGTTAATTTGACTTGGTGATTGTGCTTTCAATCACTCGTATTAATAAACTTTTCTTAAAATATTTGAGAACGTCTTTGTAGTGTTTTAGCCTTTTTGCTTTTGTTTAACAGGTATTGACTGCTATTGGAAATTTCTGTATATGCTCCATAGCTGTGGGAATGATAATAGAAATAATTGTCATGTACCCAATTCAACACCGCAAATACCGTCCAGGAATTGACAATTTACTAGTACTTCTTATTGGAGGGATTCCTATTGCAATGCCCACCGTTTTATCTGTGACAATGGCAATAGGGTCCCATCGGTTATCTCAGCAGGTTGGTAATTGCAGATATCAAAGCATTGTAATCTTAAATGATCATCTTTGATGGTTGGTAGTATGTAATAAGCTGTATTTTGTTAATTATTGCAGGGAGCTATCACAAAACGAATGACAGCAATAGAAGAAATGGCAGGCATGGATGTCCTTTGCAGTGACAAAACTGGGACTCTGACCTTGAATAAACTTACTGTTGATAAAAATCTGATTGAGGTTGGCTGCATATTTTGGTAAATTGTATTCTATAATTTTTTTTTATAGCTGTTCTAACATTTGCTTGGATTTAAATGAACAGATCTTTGCTAAGGGAGTAGACACAGATACTGTGGTTCTGATGGCAGCTAGAGCCTCTCGAGTGGAAAACCAAGACGCAATAGATGCTGCTATAGTGGGCATGTTGGCTGATCCAAAGGAGGTAGATTGATAGACAATATGATTGTTTTCACTTACACTTTCTTAGCAAATATAACTTTTTATACTGAGATTTAATAAATGAGATAAGACTCCTTAAATGACTTGATGTTTAAACAATACCTCTTCATCTAAGCCATTCTATTGATCATTTTACTTTGTTTTGGATTCTAACTAATAACAAGGCACGAGCTGGTATTCAAGAAGTTCACTTTCTTCCATTCAATCCAACAGACAAGCGAACAGCTTTGACATATATTGATGGTGAAGGAAAAATGCATCGGGTCAGCAAAGGAGCACCAGAGCAGGTATGCCCTTCAGCAGCTATATATTTTGATGTTTTGGCAATGCAATAATGAAGTTATTCATGTTTGTGGTTTGATTATTAGATACTGAATCTTGCACGCAACAAATCAGATATAGAACGTAGAGTTCATGGAGTGATTGATAAGTTTGCGGAGCGGGGTTTACGATCTCTTGCAGTAGCATACCAGGTAAAGTGTATCACCTATTTCATTATTTTTTATCTTAGTGACAACTTGGTTAAAATTATTGGCTAGTGTTAACAAATTATGCACAGGAAGTGCCCGAAGGTAGAAAGGAAAGCTCAGGAGGTCCATGGCAATTTATTGGACTCATGCCTCTGTTTGACCCACCTAGACACGATAGTGCAGAAACAATAAGGAGGGCACTGAATCTTGGGGTAAATGTGAAAATGATCACAGGTGTGTATCCATTTCCTGAAAGTAGTACTTCTTTCCATATGTTGGCAAAAACTCTTCAGCACCTTTACTATAGGGGTGTGACTTTGGTGGTTCTAAGATAATACAGTCTTGTTTCTTGATGTTTCTGTGATCATTTTCATTTACAATTCATCTTCCTGATTCTTTCAATCTTTAATAGGTGATCAATTGGCAATAGGAAAAGAAACAGGACGTCGTCTGGGAATGGGAACAAACATGTATCCTTCTTCAGCCTTGTTAGGACAGAACAAGGATGAGTCAATTGCTGCCTTGCCTGTTGATGATCTTATTGAAAAAGCCGATGGATTTGCCGGTGTTTTCCCTGGTATTTCACCATTTTCCCTCTTTAAGTTGAATTATTTTGTATCACTTTAAACCAGGTCAATTGCACCCACATTAAGCTGCTAGTGTAGGAATGGCAATAATGTGGGGCAGGGCAGGTATTGTGATTCCTGTTTTTCCCTCCTGTTAGAAAATTGGAACAAGGCGGGATGAGAAAGAAGTACGGGGCATGGATGAGTATCCCCATTTTATTTTTTCTAAATTTATAAATCATGTAAAATCATATTTTTATGTATTATTATTAAATGATATATGCATTTATAACAAAATGTGATGATCATTAATAAATATTGGAGGAATAAAGAATCATATTCAGTAATAATTGGTTTACCTCAGCAGTTAAACAAGTTTTCGAGTGTTATTATAAAAGTTTCGAGTATTATTATAAAAGTATGAAGAATAATATTGAGTAATAAATGGTTTATCTCCAAAGTTAAATCAGTTTTCAAGTATTATTATAAAAGTCAAATTGATAGTTATATCAAGCGAGGAGCCTAAAAACAGTGAATGGTTTTCTCTGCAAAGCTATTGCCTACTATAAATTTTTTTTAACTGGATTTGATGTAAAGAGGAGTGCATAGATACTATGTAATGTCTTTTGTTTGCTATTCAGTCTGATGCTTTTGTTTATTTGAGTTGCTTGCCTCACTTTGCCATTGGAACAGAGCACAAATACGAGATTGTGAAACGTTTGCAAGCTAGGAAACATATATGTGGAATGACTGGTGATGGAGTAAATGATGCCCCAGCTCTTAAGAAGGCTGACATTGGAATAGCTGTTGCTGATGCAACTGATGCAGCTCGCAGTGCTTCTGACATTGTCCTAACAGAACCTGGTCTCAGTGTTATCATTAGTGCTGTACTAACTAGTCGAGCAATATTCCAGAGGATGAAAAATTACACGGTGAGCTTAAATTCCAATCCTTGTAAGATTTTCATTTATTCAGAATCTATCACAGTATAGTCTGCCTAAAGTCAGAAAAAATCACACATCCCTTTCCTAAAGAACCTTAATCCCCACTAAACTTTTCCAAACTTAAATCAAATTGTATGGTTCACTAACATAATTGATAACTTTTTTATTGCAGATATATGCAGTCTCTATTACAATTCGTATTGTGGTAAGTTGTCTAATGTTGGCTTTGTGAACTTGTTTTTAAGCAATTACTTTTCAATAGTTAAAATTGCACTTCTGGTGTTTTAATTATATTCTGACCAATATTAATAATCTAGGTTCCTCTCAATAGCTTATTTAGTTCTTGGATTTCTTTTGTGGTAGCTTGGCTTTATGTTACTAGCACTTATTTGGAAGTTCGACTTCCCACCCTTCATGGTGCTGATCATTGCCATCCTTAATGATGGTATGTACCTATCTTTATTTATTTATTTTTTTATCTAGCATGCATGTATGTATGCATTATGCATTTTTTTTATAGTTTTGTTGAGGATAGATAAAACTTACGAGAATTTACTGACTTTGGAAATTTGAAATTGTCTTTTTATTGTCTATGAGGAGCATTTGGTATGCCCAGAATCTGTAGTCATTAGTTTTAATAAAAATGAAGAGGGATTTTGGTAGGAAAGATTTCAAGATTCTGTGGAATTGTTCCTTTTTTTTTTGCAGTATAATTATGGAGTATATTTAGTATAGAAATTCATGTTTTTTCAAGAATCAGAGTTTGTCCTTCAATTTGTAATGGAACAATATTTTTTTATTATATTTTTAGTATCAACTTGGAATTATGCTGTAGGATCTTTCCGTCGGTTTTTGTTGCATGTGATTTATTTTGATTGGAGGTTTACTGTTTTTGTCGTGATTTTACTTTTTTTTTCTTATAGTTGTGTGTTGTGTTTGATAGGATGATGCCTTTTGCTCCTTGTAATTTCCTTTCTTTTTCTCTTCGATAAAATTTATCATCATAAAGAAAAAAGGGAAAAGAATTTGTTTATGCTTGCCTAGAATTCCCATTACTATTCCTTTATATTGTGCTATTTCATCTTATTTTTCTCTGAACCAGATGGCCTTCTGGTTTGGTAAAAGTTTATTAATCTTACAAGGTATACTCTATGGCAGGCACAATTATGACAATATCGAAGGATAGGGTGAAACCATCTCCTCAGCCAGACAGTTGGAAGTTGGCAGAGATATTTACAACTGGAATTATTCTTGGTGGCTACTTGGCTATGATGACTGTCATTTTCTTCTGGGCAGCATACAGAACTGATTTCTTTCCTGTAAGATAAACAATTATCATTTTTCTGTTTTTTCAGTAGTCTTAGTTTGTTGGAATCAATCCCATTTTGTGCCGTCTTTTTGTTCTTTCCTTGGGGTTAATACCTTCTGTTGATTGTTTATATGCAAAGTCCATATTCCATGTCTTTGTTGCTCTGTAACTGATACATTGCAGAAACTGCACTGGAGTGGCTGCTCTCGAGTGGTTTGCAATGTGTATGACTGTTACAGTTCAGTCTTGTCCAGTTGTTTTGGAGATTTTTTAAAATTTTATTTTTCAAGCTAAATTGATAATTCTAATAGGTGGTGTTGATTAGAACTTCAATATATGCTACTAAAGCCAAAAGCTTGATTTTACATTGTGCATTTGATTGCAATCAGTGATTTCATCTGTGATTTGCTGTTGTGTACTTTTAACACCTACATTCACAAGACATTTTCTTGTAAAGATGTCTATGTAAACATTTTTTTTCTCTTCTCTTGGTCACATGATGTTTTTTAATTACAAGTACTTGATGTTGTCTTATTTATTGAATGATATTTTAGTTAGATTCCTTGCCTTGTGCTCGTTGGTTGGACTGACACCTATAATTATCAGCGAACGTTTGGGGTTTCAAGCCTTCAAAAGAAGGATGAGCAAAACTTTAGAAAGCTTGCCTCAGCAATCTACCTGCAAGTAAGCACCATTAGTCAGGCCCTTATATTTGTGACCCGGGCTCGGAGTTGGTCTTTTGTTGAACGTCCTGGCCTTTTACTTGTAGCAGCTTTTGCTATTGCTCAGTTGGTGAGTGAATGTTGATTTGGACATCCATTTCTGAATGTCTAATATCACCACAAAACATGATTCACTTGTTTTTGTTTCTTGAGCAGATTGCTACCTTAATTGCTGTCTACGCAAACTGGGGCTTTGCTGCAATTGCAGGGACCGGTTGGGGTTGGGCTGGTGTGGTCTGGCTCTACAACCTCATCTTCTATTTCCCACTTGATCTTATCAAGTTCTTCATCCGATATGCTCTGAGTGGGAAGGCTTGGGATCTTGTCATTGAGCAAAGGGTACAAATGACAATGGCTTAATGGAATTATTTCGGTTTGTGGAGCCTTGTGCTGACTATTTGTGGTGGAATTTTCTGTTTTGCAGATTGCCTTCACAAGGAAAAAGGATTTTGGGAAGGAAGAACGTGAACTTAAATGGGCACATGCACAGAGGACCCTCCATGGATTACATCCACCTGATACCAAGATGTTCAATGAGCGCAGTAGTTTCACCGAACTCAACCAGATGGCAGAGGAGGCAAAAAGACGAGCTGAGATTGCAAGGTATGCTTGCTTACAGTGAACTAATTTGATCTTCATCACAAATTTCTGATCAGTTCCATCTAGATAAAAATAAATGAATCATATTTATGAAATACAACTAAAAGAAGCATTCTATTGTTTGTGCCTAGGCCGAAGATCTGAGATTAGGATTTGTTTCCGATGTTAAGCACTTGCAGGACATCTGATAAAAATCAAGTAGTGTGTCAATCATGCTATAAAGTTTAACAGCAGAAAGCTGTATTATGTCAAAATGCAAATGCATCAAGGTTCTTACTATCAGTCTTAGTTCGAGAAATCAATGACAAATCATGCAAATGGCACGATAAATTTAGCAAATGTAATGATAAAGCAACTGATTTTTCTAATATTCACATTTTATTCTAAAGATTGAAGTCTCAGTAAGCTACTAATTTGAACTTTCATGCTTGTATATTTCATGCTTTAGTAGGATTATTGATGTGTTTTAGGCATTGAAATGTTAGGGTCCCCTAAACATCCAAGATTTTACCTTTTTCGTTTGCAGATTCAGAGAACTGACTACACTGAAAGGGCATGTTGAATCAGTAGTGAGACTAAAGGGTCTGGACATCGACACGATTCAGCAAGCCTACACCGTGTGAGAGACATAATCATTGTTGCTGCTTCGGAGGTATATTATACTTTCCAGAGATAAGAGTGAACTGTGTAATTTTTGTTCTGAATGTATAAACCATAATCTACCATCAGTTGTGTGTATCATATTTTAGGGCAAGTGTTTCTCAATACATGTAATACAACTTGGTTATAGTTTGTTTGCTGCTTAATATTATTAATTTTCTTCTCTCAAGTTTGGTTTATTGTTCAAGTTCACAGGGTTCCCTACAATTGCTATAAATTTATTTTTATTTTCTTCAAAAATAGGGATATTGAAAGGACGTTTGCTAAGTAAAGAAATAAAATTTTTTACAAGTGGAATTTTCTGTTTATTTTCCATACTGTTTTTGATAAATCATAGACCCTATTGCTTGATTCAAAAGCAGGAATAAGACTATGAAGAAATAGCAAAAGGAGTCATCAAAGTATTATTCTTGCTTATTTAATTTTTATCATCACATTAGCAAATGACAGAGAGAGTAAAAAGAGATATATCATCACCAAGGTTGTATTTTACATTACATTAACAAAGGTAGGTAACAGATTGAAGAAGTAGGAGAACATCAATCAAGTAGCTAGCAGCTACAAGAGCCCTGTGCGCTTCTCAATCTTCTTTTGGAGCTCTTTTTTCTTGGTTCCCACAATCCTGTCTACCTCTTTCCCTTTCTTCACCAACCCAAACGTGGGCGTAGCCTTTATTCCAGATTCCTGTGCCGCATCCTATCAAACGCATACACAACAAATTCATCAAAAACCCAAATCAATAATCAAATTCACAATCAAATAGAAAACAAGAAGAACACATACTGGCAATTCATCCACATCAATGTTGGCAAACTGGACTTCTGTGAACTTGACAGCCATAGCTTTTAACTTGACAGCCGAGCTGTAGGCATGACACTTGTAGAAGCTTTAATAATGTTGTATCTTATCAGTTTAAAAGTGAATTATCTCAATTGCAATCATTACAAGTTTTTTCCTCTCCTTTTAAGTGGTAACAATTAATGTGGTAAACTAAATGTTCAATTAAGCATTTAGGCCATTTTCTTTGGCCTTTCCGAATATTTTGCTGTTCTAAATAGTGATATGTCCTGCAAATACTGCAAGAGAATATCCTTATAACAATTGTTTGAATTATCAGTCCGATGATAAATGGCAATAGCTTGAGAGTTGCCCATCAAGTATACATACTAGTTCCTAAATAGTCAATGCTTTTATCTTTTTTTTTTTTTTTTCCCAGTGATTTGCAATGGATCCCTAACGTGGTCATAATTGTACCTTTAATAAATAGTTTTTATTCCAGCATACGACTTACCTATTCACAGGCAGTGGCTTGGTTAATGGAACACACCCTAGCATAAGTGCTTTTGGACCTGAAATCTGGGTGATATGTCTGTGAATTGTTTGTTTGATTGAATGTTCTGCATTTGCATGTGATTGTTCTGGTTTTAGCTATTCTAAATGCAGTTCATATTTCTATGAAGTTTCTGGTGGTTCAGTTCCAGGGTTTATGGTAGTGCGATTCTGAATTTTCACGGAAATGTGAATGATTCCATTTGTGAACTCATGAACCGCTTAAATTGTATACTGATAAGTGGTGTTTTTATATTGTACAGGGTCCTAGGGTGATTGTTGTGGGACCTACAGATTCTGGAAAGAGCACCTTGTCAAGAATGCTTCGCAATTGGGCAGCTAAACAAGGTTGGAAACCTAATTTTGTGGACTTGGATATTGGCCAAGGATTTATAACAGTTCCTGGATGCATTGCCGCAACCCCTATTGGGTTGCCCATTGATCCAGAGGAAGGCATTTCTCTTGAAATGCCACTTCTGTACTTCTATGGGCACACAACTCCCAGGTAACTAATTTTGCAATTCTTCCATTTTTTATGAATTTTCACAGCAGATTTGGCCATCCATTGTAATCAAGGGTAGTCTGGTCAAGTACTCGTTGGTACATAATAAAATTTATATCCACCAAGTTTTAAATATGATAAAAAAAAAAATTATTGTTATATATTGTACAGTCAAAACGTGGATTTGTATAAAACACTTGTAAAGGAGCTTGCTGAAATACTGGAGACAGTTTACTGGAAATGCTGAAGCTCATGCTGCAGGCATGGTTATCAACACCATGAGATGGATAGAAGGCGTGGGCTATGAGGTAATGGAATTTTGTAGTACTATACTGTATATGGAACTGTGTATAGTCTAATTTAGGCATAATTGTGTTATGATAATTATTTGGAACCTGTTGTTTAACAGTCTTCTATGACGTGTTTTATTTCAGTTGATTCTCCAATTTTTCAATGCCCTTACAATTGTGATAGCTTGATTGGTGAACAATTTCCTGTGCATCTTTATAACTTTGTGTCATTTTAGCATTATGAAAAGCTATTACCACAACCTCCTTAATGTCTTAAATATAGTAATACCCTTTTCTCTTCTTACAAATGACGGAATATTTTCCTTTTTTTACTTTATTGGACAGAGTATTTGAGTTCTGAGAGCAATAAAACCGAGTATATTTCACTTCATCATCGCTGAATCTTTGATTTGTTATTTTTCCGTTCTAATAATCAATTATTTTATGGAAATATTGCTGTGAAAATTTAATGGCAATTGAAAACTGAAATTCTAATGTAGGAGAAAAATGGGGACTGCCAGGATAGAAACCTCTTTTTTTTTTTTAAAAAAAAAAAAAAGTTAATTTTCAAGATTGATGGGAGAAAAACTAGTGTAAACAATATTGATATTGGTGTTGACAGATCATACTACTCCACAAGCAATTTTGATGTATGTGTTGTCTAGAGAAAAAGAAAAGGAGAAATATGGTATAATCTCCCTCCAAGCTAAGTTATATCATGAATTCAGATCAGGTTTCAGTGACAAATATGAGATATGGGAGGTTGTATAATCAAGATTTGCGGACATTGTTTGATTATCTCTGATTTCGTCTTTTTTTCCAACTGTGTTTTAGGAGAAAAAAGTATCAAAAAGTTCAGAGAGAAAGAGAAGAAACATGGATTGATGAGAGAGAAAATGGTAAAAGAAATTGGACTAAATAGGGCATATAGTAAAATAAAGTTAGTAGGCTGTGGCAACAGTATTAAACCTTAGGACACAAAATGGAGAAAACAGATATTTGTCCATCTTTATACACACCAAAACCATTCTTTTGCTGAATTTCTAGACTAATTTGGCATCATTATCTGTTGCGGCTCTTAATGCTAGTAGTCCTTGGTGGAAATTCTTCCCTTTTTTTTGGAGTTTGGCAAGAATTGTTTAAGAAATTTTCATTGGTGATCTTTCTCTCTCTTTCTTAATGGATAGTGTGAAGTGTTTGTTTTGAACTGTGCAGGAAAATCTTTTTAGCATGCTCAGAGACGTATTAAAGAACAAGCCCAATGTGGATGTTGTGAAACTTCAAAAGTCAGGTGGTGTTGTATCCAGAAGTTCAAAAGTTCGCCAGAAGGCCAGGAGCTATAGGATTAGGGTAAATGCAACTTTAACATGAATTTTTCTTGCTATTCTTGGGTTTATCCCAATTTCCTTGACATGAATTCTACTTGTTGAGGGTTTAAATGTACAATATACAAAAAAAAGTTGCCCAGTTAAATGAGAGGATTATTAGTGAAACTGACAAAGTACTAAAAGATCATGAAAGTTCAGCTCTTTACTATTCAGTGTCCATTGATGCTATTTTATAGTTCCTTCTTTTCATTTTCAATCTTTAAATTTTTTATTTTAATTTTTATTCGAGATTTACTTCATGTTGTTCTTGCTGTTTCATATGCTCAGGAACCTTATCAAATTGTTTCAAGGTAATTCTTTACACTTCAGAATGGCAATTGTTTAATGGACTTACCATAGTTCTTAGATATGTTTTCAAAATACAAGGTTCTTCCAAGGCTTGCAGCTGCAGTCGCTTTATGAATTTATTATCTGATGAGGGACAGAATCATATAAAATATATATATATATATATAAATCAGACTTTTTGGACCTAGACTTTTTAATTGCCTCGTGTAAAGGTCTTCCATTTATTTATAGCTTTTCAATTAATGTGTCATCATGTTTGTTAATTTCCTTTTGATTTTTAGTGGGAGTGAACTGGCCATCACCATAAACATTGAAAATTTACTCTCTCTTTGACCAATGAACACTTTTATGTCCTTTCTGGTGCAGTAATGTTGCTGGGTTCATCTACATCACACATATTGACCTACAAAGGTTAGGTTTTCTAGCTTTCATACTTTTCTAGAGGCATTTGTCGTTGAATGCTGAATTCTAACTAAATATAATTTTACAGGAGGAAAATTACTTATCTTACATCTACAGCTGGGAAATTCCCAAGCAAATATTTGATAATGGGAACCTGGACGTGGCTGGAAACATAAATAAAATTTAGGAATAAGTTTTTGTTATTAAATGAATTTACCTAATTTAGTTGTTGACTGAAATTTTTACCAATCAATTAATGGTGGAAGTTTTACTGATATAATGATCTAAGGGTGATCAATCGATCTGTTCGGTTTGAATCGAACTAAATTTTTTAAAAAAATCGAATAAATTGAATTAAATTTTTTAGAAATCGAACCAAAAATTTTTTGATCAAATAAAATTGAATCGATATATTTCTTTTCGATTATTTAATTATTTTGATTTTTTAAATAAAATATATATATATATATTTCAGTCGGTTTAATTATTTTAATTTTCTTTTGAAAATATTGAATTGAAACTAATTAATCGAAATTTCAAAAAAATTAATGGATTCAAACCGATCAAATTAGATTCAATTCTGTTGGATTTTGGTTTTTTTGCTCACCCCTATACAGATCTACCTTTATCTTGTATAGTAACTATTAGAAATCATTAACTAAATACAAAATTCAAGCTACTTAGAAAATGTGCTTTTGGGTAAAGCTTCTTGTGGTTTTTGCTTCTATTAGTGGTAAAGCTTAACATGCTGAAATCTTGAAACTCTTGGCAGGTTTTATAATTTTATTTATCAATAGATTTTTGAATGTGGATGAAGAATTCGAAAGTATTTTTCATGCCTTATCGTGTAAAAGATTTTTCATTTGTTTTCATGCTTGGATTCAGTTGGCTACTTCTTATATTTAAATTGAAATTCTTATTATTATATATTACCTATTGATATTTTTGCTTTCTAATATTTATTATCTACTACTAAAATTTAATATTCTAATCAAATAAATTCAAAAATATTAAAAATTATGATGAAAATAAATTTGATATTTTCAAATTTAGATCGACTCTACAAAATTATTCGTATTTAAAATAAATAAAAATAAATTTATATTTTAAATAAAAAATCTATATGATATAAAAATCTACACTATTATTAATTAATAATTAATTATAATTTTTCATTATATATATATATCTTATCATACATTATTATAAAATTTCAAGCTTCCCAAAATTAGTTTAAATTTCATTAAAATGAGATAAAAATTCCTAAAAAGTAAAAAGTAAAAATTAAAAATTAAAAATACACCTTAATATAAAGCAAAAACAATTAATAATAAAGCCTTTTTTTTCTTAAATAATTAAAGCTAATGATGAAGACAATTACAAGACTATGATTACTATGAAGATAAAGAATTAATGAAAAAAGAAAAAAGAGTCCCACTATTTTGATAAGTCTCAAGACTCGACAAGGATGTTTATCTAACAGTATTATATATTCTTTGAAATTAAAGCCCCATTCATAACATTAAAAAAAAAAAAAAATTACCAAAAAATAATATTATAGAAAAAAAATAAATTAATATTAATTATATCATGTTCTACCATACCAATATTTACCTCTCACTTTAAAATTAGAAGAATATATATATTTTTTCTTTTTTTATTATTTAAATAAATTATGATCAAAATTCAACTTTAAAATCTTATAATTTTGATAATAACTTTAATAGTAATCTATTAAAAGTCAAAAAATTTTAATAATAAAATAAAAAATTAAGCATTAATAAGTGGTCTGATAAATATTTTAGCTCTAAAATGATACACAAAATTCAGAGAGAGAGAGAGAGAGAGAGAGGTGTTTGGATAAAAATTAGCGTTTTGTTAAAATAATCAGTTTTGTTAAAAACGAGCGTTAATTATAAAATTCCTTCCCCAGCTTTTAAAATTTGCGTTAAATATTAAAAATAATCTAATTTTTTTTTTTTTATCCAAACACTTCAAAAATCATAAAATTTCTTAATTTCTTCCTAAAATATAATTTATTGCGTTTAGATTCCTATTCTAAACACCCTCATAATATTAATTATTTTTAATTTAATTTTGATATATATTTTTAATTTTTATTAATTTGAAGTTTGAAAAAATGGTGATAAGGGTGGTAGAGAGAGAAATGGTTGGCACATTATTTGCATATAATAAGTTGAGTGGGTAACGTAGCAAAAGGTGAGTGGTACCAACGCATTGGTCATAGTCCTAAACATTTAGGGTAGACTATTACAAAAGTTCTTTAGAAAAATTAAATTTTTCATTTTTTTTTTTATTATTTGAGTTATTGCAGTAGTAATATGTTAAAAATAATATTATATTTATTTTTAAAATAAATTTTATATATTTTGAATGTAAAAATTATAAAAATAATTAAATAATATTTTAAAGATGTTTTTTAAAAAAAATAATTTAAATCAAAATAATTACAATTATCAAGTTTCTATTCACTTATTGAGTTACAGCATTTTTTATTTATTTTTTATTTTTTAAGAACAAAAAGGATAAAAACTTATTGGATATACCATTTATGTATTTTATCATATGTTTCTTGTACGGATATGCCAGTGTTACTGTTATGACCAATCTCTCTGTCTCTCTTGCCCGAACTGCCCTTTTTCTCTGTTTCAAAATGCCCAAACTGCCCGTTCCTGAACACTTTCCCTCTTTCTCAAGCACCTTCTCCCTCTCTCTCTCTCTCTCTCTCTCAAAGCTCCTTTTGACTAAACTTCCCAAACTGGGAATCACTGGTTTTCGCTTGTGGTCCATTGTTTCTTTTGTTTTTGATGGGTTCAAATGATTTCAACTGAGATTTATTGAAATGGGTTCTCTTTGTTTTGATTAGTTTTTGAGCTTTTGATTCATTTTTCTTTTTTTTTTTTTGTTTTTTGGGAGATGGGTTTGAGTCCTGATTCTATAAAAGTCAAGACTTTTGAAGATAAATCAAAGAGCAAGAAGAAGAAGAAAGATGAAGGAAGTGGGGAGGAGAAGGAAGAGATTGGATGTTGGGCTAAATTCAGGTTGGTTGGAGGCTGCATGTCTTCCCGATCAAAAGTTGATAACTCTCTTAGCGGCACCACTGCTCAGTATGGTAATCTCCTTATGTTGCTCTCTTCGTATTTTTTGGTCAAGTTGTATTTAATTAAGAACAGTATATTTTAGGTGTGAAAGTAATTTTTCTCCTTTAATGTTATTATAGTTTGGTTCTACTAAATCAGGTAAAGAGAAGCCATAACTTCTTTGAATTTTTTAGGACTTATTATTTAGTAATCAGAGGCTCAATTCCATTGGAATTTACTATGATGATTAAGTTTTTAGTCTCATCCCTTAGGTTTTCCTCTTTTTATTTTTCTCTATTGGAGTTGGTGGGTAGGTTGCAATATCCTTTTCTTAGATTCAAGGATGAGTGAAAGTGTCATGCATGTGGTTCGCAGTGAGCAACAACATTTTAATTTTTCTAATTATGGCTTTTCTTTGTTTCATAGTTCTCAATGGTTTGAGACCATACAAGGAAAAGTGAGAAAATAGTCTAATTGGTGTGTCAATTCATATTAAATTTTCAAATAAAGTTGTGTTCATTTGGGTGGAGAGCCTTAATGAAGATTGTTGGTTTTTAGGGTAGTTTATTGTATTGCAACATGTTTGTTTAAACATCGCAATTATGATTTTTTGATGTATTATCTATGAAATACTTGACAGCAACTTCCTTCTCACTAATCTTGTTTACATTTACTAATTGGGTAACTATCACAATAAGTGTCTCTGTATAAATGTTCAGAGAGTTCTCAATTTTAATGGCAGCATTTATTTATTTATTTCAATTGCTTTGGTCTTCAGTGGAAAGTAAATCTACAGATGAGAAGAGTAAAGACCAACCAATTGTTCCAGTGATGTCCTCTACAACCACTAGTAATAATGGAGAAAGTGCATCATCCACTCCAAAATTCAGTGAGGAACTGAAGCTTGCTTCTCAGCTTCGAAAGTTTACATTCAATGACCTAAAATTGGCTACTCGGAATTTCAGGCCAGAGAGTCTTCTGGGGGAGGGTGGTTTTGGTTGTGTCTTTAAAGGTTGGATTGAGGAGAATGGAACTGCTCCTGTGAAACCTGGCACAGGGCTTACTGTTGCTGTGAAAACCCTCAATCATGATGGACTTCAGGGTCATAAGGAGTGGCTTGTGCGAATCCTATCTCTTTTTGTCTCATCTCTTGTTCCTTCAATGTTAAATGATTCTTCAGCATTTATATTATTAGAACTTTAATGTATTTCACAATATTTCAGGCTGAAGTTAATTTTCTTGGCAATCTTCTCCATCCCAATTTGGTTAAATTGGTTGGTTATTGCATTGAAGATGATCAGAGGTTGTTGGTGTATGAATTTATGCCTAGAGGAAGTTTGGAGAACCACCTCTTCAGAAGTATGTAACTGAGAAATTCATACACTCAAATTTGCTTTATCTATCTTGGAGATATAGCTTGATCAAATTGACACAGTGACTTTAATTTCCTTTTTTGGTAACTAGTGTCATTTCATCATTGAAAATATACTTTGGTCAAATTCAAGTGACTTGAATGTGTTAGGTTTCAGTTTCAAGCCACCCATGCATCATTAGCATAAGAGGAAGTCTTAAATAACAGATATATTTGCTGAAAAATGGAAAGCCTTGTGTAGATGCAGTTATTGTTTGAGGAAATTTTAATAGATGTAGTGACATTTGAGCAGTGGTTTAATCTCTGCTATTTCATTTGGAATATAGACTTAAGATTTTCACTGCATATATGATGTAGTTTTAAGAATTGCCAAATAGACTTGGAATTTGTTGCTCTTGTGGTCTTCAGTTTGACATTGTTTCTTAATAAAATTTATCGAATTTCCTTTCTTCAGTAAAATCTTAGTTAAACTGAGAAGTGGTCTACCAGAGTTTGCCTGAGATTACAGTGGGACAGTTACTGGCATGCTCTCTTGTTATGGTTTCAGTATCACCTTTAGGTTGCTCAAGTGTCTATTTCTTTAGAAAAAGCTTTTGTAGCTGTTTTATATGTCAATTTAGGGATTTACTAAATTATTTCTGGGGTCTCTCTCTCGGGGGTAAATGGATATTAGTTCCTGTATCTGCTTGATCCATGCATAAGAAGAATAAATTTAAGTACTAGGAATGGATTTACAGCATGTTGTTCCAATTGTATGTATACCATCGTGTACTTGGATTGTTTACAGTTCTATCTGGTAGCCTTGTAAATCTTATATTTTTTCTTTGATTTCACACACTTATTCTTTTTGCTTCTCTGACACTGACCAGCTTATTTGTTTTAGTTTGAAATATGTGCGTCTTCGTAATTGATGTTTAATGTTCTCTGGTAACAACCATTTTATATGCAGAAGGGTCCTTGCCTCTGCCTTGGTCTATTAGAATGAAAATTGCTCTTGGTGCTGCAAAGGGTCTCACCTTCCTTCATGAAGAGGCTGAAAAATCAGTGATATATCGTGATTTTAAAACATCTAATATCTTATTAGATGCGGTATGTGGCTGGCAAATGCATCAATAGTAAATCTTTTCCTAATATCACACTTTTACTATTCCCTTTTTCATTCCAAGAAAATGATAATACTATTGTAGGATTACAATGCCAAACTCTCTGATTTTGGACTTGCCAAAGATGGTCCTGAGAGTGGTAAAACTCATGTATCTACTCGAGTAATGGGAACATATGGTTATGCTGCTCCAGAATATGTGATGACTGGTGAGTGGTGTTAAATTATTTCTCATTTGCTTTTACATATACATTGGATGAATGGTTGCAATTGCTAGTTAATTTCTGAATTTACTTGCAACCCTGGATAAGGAAACTGTATGGTTGTGTACAAATATGCATGGTATATATTATCTGAAGCGTTAGAATTGCAGCTTATGGCCTTAACTTATGTGAATGAGAGAGATGCTCTCATAACTTGTTAGGCTACAATTGAACCAAACCTCTAGGCAAACACTTGATCTTAGCTCAATTGGAACTTGAATCAAATTTGTTTATTAAGACAAGCAAGCCAAGCTCAAGATTCAACTTAAGTTCATTAGGTATCCCTTATTTAAACCAAACCTTATGCACAACTGTACAAGTGAGTGAAAGTGAGTTTTATGGATCCTCCTTGACACAGCGTGATTCATGTGTTTTTTGGAGATGCCATTACCCACCATTGGCAAAGCTTACAGAGAGGAGAATGGGATCTCTATACAAAAGTGAATTCTTGCCTCTTTTTTATTAGTGGGAGCATAAGCATGGTGGGCCTCACTTGTCTTTGACCTCTCATTCTTGCTTGTCTTCTGTAACATCATCATGTTCAAAAGTACAACAGTGAGTATTTTGCAGAAACTATAATGCAATAATTATAGCAGTCATGAGATTTTTAATGCTTCAAGCTTGAAGCCCGACGACAAAAAATGCTGTTTGGGCCGTGTTTAGTTGCCCTGAAAACTAGACGAGCAGGGCAAACTAAAATTTAGTGGAATATTGTTTCAACCTGAGTTCGAACCCGTGTATTTACAATGAGCTGAGCTTGGGTGTTTGGATTGTACTGTCATTTTTGCATTCCTGAAATTGCTCCCTTATTTTGAGGCTGGAGGCAGCCATAAAAAAACGTGATTTATGTGTGTAACAGATGGGAATTTAAACTAATTCTCATTGTTGGCTGTTTGCTGTGTCCTTTTGAGGAAAATTGCTCGTCATTTTTCCATGTTCATGGATGTGATTTGTTTGTGCAGAGGTATGCTATTGTCCTTACAACAAGGATGCTTATTATGACAATTTGTGTTTTCAGACATCTTTTAAGCTAGTTATGGCAATGGAGTTTTTGCATTGACGTCAGAAGATTATTTAATGCGCCCTAAACTATGTTGCTTAGTAATCTACTCCTCCATTTCACATTCACTGTTATATTATTGCAATTATTAATACAAGTTTCAAACAGTAATACCTATAAATACTTTGAATAGTAGAACTTGTCAATGTAAAGAAATCATGGATGTCTTTTTGCTCATTATCTGATGCTATGCTGCTCATTCTACATTGGCTTAGGACATTTGACCTCAAAGAGTGATGTCTACAGCTTTGGAGTAGTTTTACTTGAAATGTTGACTGGCCGAAGATCCATGGACAAAAACCGCCCAAACGGGGAGCACAACCTTGTGGAATGGGCAAGACCTCATTTTGGAGATAGGAGAAGGTTCTACCGGTTATTAGACCCTCGTCTTGAAGGACACTTTTCAATCAAAGGTGCTCAGAAAGCTATACAGCTGGCTGCCCAGTGTCTTAGCCGTGACCCGAAAGCCAGGCCCCGGATGAGTGAAGTTGTTGAAATACTAAAGCCTTTGCCTAACTTGAAGGATATGGCCAGCTCTTCCTATTTTTTCCAAACCATGCAAGCAGATCGTAACAAATCAAATATGCATACTAAAAATGGCATCAGAATACAGGGAGGATTTGTAACAAGGAATGGACAGCAATTAAGGAGCTTATCCAGTCTAAGTGATACACGTGCTTCTCCATATAACCAGCCGTACCAGTCACCAAAACCTAACGGGAAAAAATCATAGCAAAATAGTGTATGTGTTTTATCTTCAACTGGCTTCTACTTCTATGTAGCTTCATCAGTTATATTAGGTAAAAGAAATAGCATTGAGGACGGTTCCATCATTTTCTCGGTGGAGGGATGATTTTTTGTTATTCATCTACTGCACTCTTATCCGGTTAAATGACGGAACAAAGCTCCGCAAATTTACATGGTGCCATTGTGATAGGTAATCATCAAATCCCAGGAGATCCATAAGCATATGCTTTACTTCCTGTTTGATTAATTTCTCTTGTGAATTATCTGTTGAGATATTGAAGTATGATCATCTAATGATGCTGCTTTTACACTTCCCCTCCTTTCCACCTTTACAATACCCTCTTTTCTGTTTCTACTTTTAAGCTCGTTGTTTTTGCGCAAATGGGTCTCTCAACTATGGAATTGATGTAAATATAGATAGCGTATCTTGAAATAGGGGTCTATTTACCATTTGTCTCCTTTTGAAATTTGAGAGTACTTTGAGAAAGAAAGCCCAGGTTGATGTATTTTTTTTTACTTCAAATGACAGCAGGGATTGCCACTTATCATTTAAGTGCTCTTCAACTCTCTCTCTCTCTCTCTCTCTCTCTCTCTCTCTCTCTCTCTCTATGAAATTGGAATACTGAAAACATTGAGTTGGCTTTTGCTTACCGGAAAAGCTCGAGAAATAATTGATCTGATATATATGTTATCTGTTTCTTAGTTTATAACTTCTATATGCATAATTACATGAAAGGATTTGAGGAATCAACTGTAACCTTTTTTCAGACTAATGAAGCAAGCTAAAATTATTTCGTCAATAATATTTATATTTTTTTTAGTCAAAAGTGTTACCAAGCAAGCAAAAAAGAATATCATTGCAATTGGGAGAAATAATTCAATGTTGGGGAAGTTCAGACTGTATCATAATGTGTCATTGAATTATTAGTCTTGCAGTCGATTGTTTGTTTGTTTTATAAAATAGTTTTGGTCCATTTCTCAATCATAACCTTCGCCAACCCAACCCTACCACTTGACCTCAAAATCTTCGAAAGTTTGTTTGGTGTCAAAATCATAAGCTTAGACAGACAACATAAGCTTAGCAATGCCAAATTTTTAACCACTACTGTTGCTAATGTAGATGCAACTGACTAATTCACTTTTAAAACTGCACTTGCAAGATTTTAAGATATAAAAAATAAATAGGAAAAATCTATTTTTAAACACCTAAACTTGTTGTATTTTGTATACGAAGCCCATATCAAGAGTAATCCTACATCACAAGTCACTACTAGCAAATCTCAGGTAGCTTCAGTTGTCAAATTGCTAGATATTTGGCACAGTCACAGCATTTAGAAATTGTAAATACAAATCCCACATTGACTTAAACCAAGTTCTTATAAACAGTTACAATGAAAGTTATGAAATGCTAATAATAATAAAGAAATAGAGAGGGGAAAATCTTAGTCTTAATATTTAGTTAATTAAAAAATGGGTTTATATAGACATGTTCTTTATGGTCCAAGAATTTATGATAATTATGAATTTAAATAGGGTTCTGACCAAGAAAGAGATGTTCAAATCATCTGGTCTTTTTCTTACACTTTATTTTTATGTTATTTACTTCTCTTCTTCTTTTCTTTTTCCATTTTTTTTTTATTTATATTAAATTTATATGATTATGATGATGATACTATTATGCTAGTAGCTCTTAATCTACTGTCTGTCTTGTAAACAAGAAGTCAGGAGTTCAAAACCTGACGACTCTTTAAACACATACACTATGTAAGATTATGGGTATTAATTTTAAAGTATCAGGCAAACTCAGCTGGAGTTGTTACAACTTTCCATGTAAGATTACTAATAATTATATATAACTTAATATTTGGTAAGTTTCAATGCTCAAATCCATATCAAAGGTTTAAGTAATTATTTTAACTTCTTTTGGATAATTTTGTATAGTTAATTTCAGAGTCAGAAAATGGCCATGATAAATTGGATTTTGAGTTCTTGGGCACACAAATGTATTTGCAAATGGTGTGGGGGTGTAGAAAGCAAAGGATCAAACTATGTTTTGATCCCACAGCACACTTTCACAACTGCATTATATTTTGGAAAGAACATAAAACTAAAGTTTTATTTCTTATACTATAAATCAAACACTTGATCCACATTCGTATACAAAAACTGCTCTCTAGAAATTAATATAGATTTCACATGAATGTGAATGTAAGATGCATTATCGATCAGTGGCTGCTAGGCTGATGTCGGACTATGCCAAAAGCATTGTATCTAATATATTACTACTAAAAATTTTTTGGTGTTTTATTAGTGGATGAATATCCTATTAGGATAATCAAGAACAAATGCAATATAGGAGTTGGGTATCCATCGCAACCAATGAAGATAACAGCAAGTATATGGAATGGAGATAGCTGGGCGATACAACTTTCTATTCACTTGTGGGATCTGAGAGGTCCGGAGGGACCACCAGGCCTCCTCTTCTCGAGAATCCATACATTCCTTATCAGTGTATGGACAGCTATCTCTCGAGCACAGTTTAAGGTTCGGCCTCAATGGGAAAATAAAATGGAGCACCTAACGATGCATTTTCACGTACCAAGAACTATGAGATCGCCACTTTCATTTTGGGGCGACGGAGGGATCATACCATTCGAACTTTTTTTTTTCATGCTTTTTCCCGAGGTATGGAGAAAGCTGCAATCTATAGGGATTTTCTAGCCCTCCCTTCCCCATAGGAAGAAGATGAAATTCTTTTTCCTTTTAGCAGAGCTGGGCAACCGATGGTGGACAAAGTACCCTACACCTCCTCCAGAATGTGGACAATGAGAAGATCTACAGGATATTTGAGATACTATATATCAACTAAATTTAGAGAATCAGAATAAGAGAAATCACAGATAGAGCCCGGACTTTGAGAAAGTAATCAGTCTTTCCATAGCCGGATTTATAAATGGGTAAGTGTTGGAACTCATTTGTACAAAATTAATTCCAACACTCCCAATACATCCCCTCAAGTGCAATCGGAATTTGACTCATGGCCTAACATCAACAAGCCGGTTGACACTTGCTCACAACTGGACCGCAGAATCTAGTCTGTTTGAACATAAAGCTCTGATACCATATTAAAATTCATGGTCCCATATATAAGTGAACTTATGAATGGGCAAGTGTTGGAACCAACTTGCACAAAATTAATTGGCTTGTGCTAAATTCAACACTCACTCACTTATAAATCATTTATTTATTTTATCATTATTTGATGTATGATACTTTTCCCAACATAATTATCTGTTGCAGATTCATCGTACTCAAGACTACATGATAGAATAAACTTTATAATAAGAACTACAGTTTGTCAATGCCAATCAAATTATCAATTATAAGCACTTCTTAAAAAATACGTTTTATGATTAAAGGTCTAAACAAGATCATATCATGGTTCTAAAAATTCTGCAGACTGAATTGTCCTTGTGAGCTCCTTCAAATTAGCCAAAACATGGTATGGTCCTAAACTTTTAAGAGCAACATAAATAGAAAGGCTGTTCCATATCCTACAACCGCATTGGGAGACATCAAGGGAAGCTAGCTTTGTCATAATATTCTATATTCTGAAGGAGTTTGTATCGAAACATGATTTTAGTAGGTTAAATCAGCAATATTCTATAACAACTTTGGAGGCTCACAAGAAATCATCTATTTCTGAAATTAAATTCAGTAATGCGTTGATGACAAGTCAAGGATAAATGATCCATGATGCTTACAACAAAAATACCATCAGCAAGGATTTGGTAATGATAACTAATAATATTGTGAAAAGAGAACACACATGCGCAACATATATCAGAGCAGTTGCAGAATTATGGACGTCTTTCTTATCAGTGAAAAAACTCATCTTTGAGCAAAGGAAACATACACAAATGTAGACCTAAAATCATCAAATTGACAGGTTCAAATTCAGTGTAATTTCCTGATAGAAACAAGGAAAATTAAGAAACTAGAAGGCAATTGAAAAATAAATTAAGGAAACATAACAAAATTGCAATTATAATGGAAATATCTATGTGAAATCTTTCATTTGGCCTGGAAATCTTCAAAAATTTGTTTGGTCTCAAAATCACAAACCAGACATAGTTCAACAATTGCATCAGCTTGACAGCTTTCATCTCCAAGAAATTTTGCCTCACTTAAACCAAAAATAGATATTGCTTCAATATTGAATTCCAACCACAGACTTAATTTCCTCAAAACAATAAACTGAACCTATCATCCAATAGTTATTAAAATTTATATCTTTTTGGATAATAATCTAATGATTAGTCTTGTAATAAAATTTTACTTTTTAATTTTATTTTATAAAATTAAATTCTTATTAGACTCGAATTCAAAACATTTTAATTTGAAAACAATTTCAGTATCACTAAATCAAAATTTCGTTGTTTTTCTTTGTAAATTTTTATATCACCAAAACAAGTATTTTGCATTAAAAGAAAATAAAACCTAAAATTATAAGATTTCTTGGCCAATGGATATGGATGTTTGGTCAACATCATCATCATCATTATTATCAAATAACCAACAGACAAGTATATTATCTGTTCAATATAACCGGCTATTTGTTAGTATTTCGCTGTTGTTTTCTCAGTCACCTGTCTTTGGTTCGTAACTTACTCCCTCTCTTAGCCCCCACCAATATGTGTGTATTGTTGGGTATATTAATAACCCTAATATAAGCCCTAATAGATGATAGATCTTTGTAGTGGGCCTAATAGGCAAGAGTTCAAGAGTTTATTAACCACAGTGTAAACCTATATATATGCTAGCTGGGGTAGCATGCTAGGTATTCCAAACTAGATATGTGTAATGCTTCAAACAATCGCATATTACTTGACCTAAAACTCTAACATGTATATGTGATTTATTGATCAAAGAAAAGATGATATAATTCTCTACTAAGTTTCAATAGAATTCATTTCCTTTTTGTATAAAACAAACTTTCTTTTGAACTCCTTAATCTCTTATAATGAACTTCGCAAGTTTCTATATTCTGCATGTTCTGAATTTTCTTATATTTCTACCTTTTCCTTCAGAAAGAGAGATTAGATATTGTAACAGAAATGGGCAACCAGCTCTGCAGTTGACCAATCGACAGTTGCTATCAAGAAGAGATTCGGTAAGTTTGAAGAAGTACTTGATCCTGGATGCCAGTGCATGCCTTGGTTCCTAGGAAGTCAGCTTGCTGGCCATCTCTCGCTTTGATTGCAGCAGTTGGATGTTCATTGCGAACCAATCATTGCCTAGTTTATAGACTTCACAAGAGAATTTTCTTGTGCAACTAACGAACGAACAAAGAAACAATGTTACATATGCTGTATTTTTCTTCTGTTCTGCAGGATAATTGTTTGTCAATGTTGTTGCATCAATTCAATACTACGCTCTTGCTGATAAAGCAAGTAATGCTTTCTACAAACTTAGCAATAGTAGAACTCAAATCCTAACCTATGTTATCGACGGTATGAACTATGACCTGTCATAATAGAATTAACAAATAAATAATAGTGTATCGTTACCCACTTCTGCGTATCTGAGTAGAGATGAAGCATTAAAGTTAATGCAGTTGTTCAGTGATTAGGGCAAGTGTTCCGAAACTAAACTTGGATGATGTTTTCGAGCAAAAGAACGAAATAGCAAAGGCTGTTGAGCAGGAGCTTGAGAAGGTTTCCATGTAGTACTGATAGTACGTATAATATCTTGTACTTGTTATACAAACTTTCTTATTAACTTTCAGCAACTTCAATGATTGATAGGTATGTCTGTTTATGGGTATGAGATTGTACAGACACTCATTGTTGATATAGAACCCCACGAGCATGTGAAAAGAGCCATGAATGAAGTAAATGCTGGTAAGATATCTGATAAACACCACAATGATGATCGAGTAAATCGAACAACTGATACTCCTTTTTCTGAATAAATTCTTGAAACTTGAACAGCTGCTAGATTGACGATCGCAGCAGATGAGAAAGGAGAAGCTGATAAGATTGTTCAGATTAAGCGAACAGTGGATGAGGCTGAATCCAAGTATCTGTCAGGACTTGGTATTGCCAGGCAATTGTTGACGGCCTAAGAAATAATGTGCTTGGATTCTCTCAAGGTGTACCTGGGACTGCTGCAAATGATGCTATGGACATGGTACTCGTTGCACAATATTTCGACACCATGAAGAAGATTGGAGCTGCCAGTAAATCCTCAGCAGTTTTTATCCCTCGTGGACCTGGCGCTGTTAGTGACATTGCCACCCAATTCGAGACGGGTTGCTTTAGGCAACCTCTAACCAATAACATCGATAAAAAGTCAAAAAAGTAAAATGAAGTGGTACTGTTCTAATAATAGTTTAATAGTATGAGTTTTGGTGTTGCGATAATTTTAAAACTGAAATTCTCTGTACTAGCAATGGAATAAAACTTGAAAAACAAGCTGTGTTATCGAAGCCGAAATCTTTATCAGGGCACAAACAAGCTTTTAGGAATATATATTCAATATGAACGCAGGCTGCAATTAATCAATTCGACGGACAAGGGCTCCATTGCTACCGAAAGCTCTGCTACAGTTCCACAACTGAAACATCCACACTGGGCAGTTCACTCTCTTAAGCCCAATACAACAATTCTCTGCAGTGAATCCATCAACCAAATAGCAATTGTAAGGCTAGTACCTTAGATTTGATAAAGGTCCTAGGATAATTCCATCCAATGATGATGATGATGATGATGATAATTAAATTGTACAACCAGCTCTGATAATGGCATCCAAATTTATGAAGTACAACCTGTTGTAAACTATCGAGAAATAGAGGCAGAGTCATCAAAGAATTTGAACAAAATATTATCAACTAAGCCCTCTCAAAATTAGGGTATTTAACCTCGGTTTAAGTAATTGAGACTGCAAACTCGAGATAGTAATGGCATTGGTTCTTGACACCTCTAACTTTTTTTTTTTTTTTTTTTTACATCCAAAAACACCAAAATAGAAATAAAGAGGCATCACCATGAGAACTGAGACCAAAGAGTTGGTTGCAACGTTAAGAACAAAAAGAGGACAAAAGTTAGTCCAGATAGAAAACTATATTGTGCTTCTAATGCCCAACCTACTATCCTCATCACAGCAGGGCTTGCATGCTCATGGTTTGAGAGCAAGAGCAAATCCAATTTTGGTACTTTTCTCAAGAGCCTTGGTATCCACCTCTCCAGAAACACTGAAAAATGATTTTGGCCTCCACTCATGCTGGATGAGAGCACTTGCCCTGCCAAAGTTGTTCACCCGTGCCTTCAATGTGGTCAATGGATCCAGTGCATGCTGAGAACCAACAGTAATGGTGTTCTCATTCGTTGAGAAGCTATGGCTTACCTCTGCTCCAACAGCATGTGAAGGGTTCACAGCGTGGTAGTAGGACGCTTTCAGAGAATCACCCTTGTCATTCCTGCATAAAAAATATACATTTACCAAAGTGAACCCAAAAAGTAAAACGTTTACCATATAGAAGAAGGAATGCCAGCTTATCACATATGTAGCAGCATTACTGATTATAAATTTCCGCTATCAGCATCAGGCAAATATGCCTGGCCTCAGTTTTATAATATCTAGGGTTCCATCAAGACTATTCTCGAAACAAGAAACTAGTCATCTTGTTCTAAGGATCTCAAGCATCGCTCGTCACCACTTAGATAAAGACAAAAAGGTTGTCTCAATGCAATTTTTTGCAAATCAAACTCCCAGCATCTCTGGAAAGAATATTTTCAAAAATTATGTGGGAAATTTTTTATAATGGACAGCAGTCATGTTTATAGCTTCTGATTAAGGAGAAACATTTGAATATATATACATACATTTACCAGAAAAAAGGGGGCAAAGTAAAAAATGATTCTACAAATGTCAATATGCATTGTGCATTTGTCATAGATTCTGCATGCATGCATTCTCAGGTCAGTTGATTTATGATAACGTCAGTGGCTTTTGAAATCATGCATTTCTCAAAAGATAAATGGCAGGCTAAAACTGCAATTTTCCCTTTTGTCCCAATACATGAAAGGCGGGGAAAAACTACTCACAAAGTCAATGAAGCAATCAAGTCAGCATTAGAGTAGCTAAATCCAGCATTGCATTTTGTGAAGTTCCCAGTTTTGGTGTCAAATGACAGATCAGTACCAAGTGAGACAGAATTGCTTCCAATTACTCCAGAGAAGTTAACAATAGGATTAGGTGTCAGTCCAATGCTTGAACTTACAGCTGCATAGTCATGCAGATATTGAACCTCAAACTGTTACAAAGTTGTGAACAACAGCATTCTTAATTGTTAAGACTTTGTTTGTTGTTAAGAAGCTGGGAGGAAAAAACAGAACATGAGAATTTATTTCCCAAGTTCTCAGACTCATCAGGGAAGCCTAAAAGCATAAGTTATAAAGGTTAATTTTCTTACCTTGCCCGACCTTTGATCTGGAACTTTGAAGCTAACAATTGCCTTCAGCCCAGGAGCTGGTTCATCAATTGTAATGGTTGTAAAAAGCTGATGGCAAAGCAAATTCAAAAAAAGATGAAGAACTTTTAACATGGAAACATTCTTAGCATTAGAGGAAAAAAGAAGAAGATGAAAGACTAAATATATCTTCTCTCGAGATGATATCCATAAAATATGAGAAAGAGAACCACTAAAATAGTACAACAGGAACATTGCCCACAAACATATTCAGCTCTGCATGCAGATGCAAAATGACAAAAGGATGAACCATCTTCCCCATCTTAAGACTTGACAACCTAGACATGCAGGATAGAGAGACAAAATTAACTTCTAAATCACACCGTCAGACCAGAGCAGGATAAAATATTAAAACTTTACAACAGAACAAATAAGATGGTATGGCATAAATCTTAAACTAAGGTAACTTGAGAATAATTATAGATGATTCGCATTTTTGTGAACTTGGTCAAGCAATGTTTAGTGAGACCTATCACTGGATGTCTCAACTATAAAATTTAAAAGAATAAGTCAGTACAATAACAAGAAGACATGTATGGGTCATATTAATTTGGACAACTACATCTTGTAAAAGAAAGAGATAAGAAAAAGCAGCAATTGTGCAAGGATAAATGAATGTATTTTGCAGTTGGAATTTTTGATAGCAATGATTTGAAATGAATTTAATATGATGCTAATGCATAGAGCTTCTATGGATGGGGATTCATAACTGGCACAGATGAATGGAATGCAAGAAGTTAATTGCATTTCTAATGAATTAAAAACATTCATTAGAAATAACTGGAAAAATCATGTAATTTCAATAACTCTCAAAGATTTGGCTAGATCATCTTTTTGTTCTCCTCTTGTATGAGAACAATTGTTTATTTTGGAATTATTATTAACTTAAATACAATTATCTGGATTTCAAATTCCAAATATAAATCAAACCAATTCTAGCTAAAATGTTTTTCTGTATATTATGCAATCCAAAGTGATGCAAACAAAAAGTGAACAATGTGAATGATCTTAAAGTAATCCACACTTTTAAGTGTCATAAAGATAAGAATTGTATTGCATATTTATAGCATGTCCAACAACTAAAGGCATATTCCAAAGAAACTACCAATTGTGTACAAGTAGAAAAAGTAAGCCAATTTGTCAACAAGAAAACTTAAGAATGAATTACTAACTAAAAAATCTACCATCGATATAATATCAAATTCCATTAGCACATATTAACCCAATTCACATTAAAAAAGAAATTATGCATTAAAAAAAAGCATATAATCAAATAAGAATGGATGAATATCATACATTGGAATCTGTGTCCACTTTGACATCAGTTGTGATATTGTTCTTCTTCAGCTGAGTATTGACATCAGCCAGAAACAGCTCACCTTTCTTTAACCCTGTAGATGTTATAACCTGCCATAATACAGAGTTATAAATAAATAAATTAGCAGTGTTAAGTTATGGCAAAAATTCAATATCATGCAACTGAGAAGGAAACTTATATCTAGCAAACCCCCTCCCCACCCTCTCTCCCAAAGTTCCTCGAATATAAATTGTATTAAGTTGATAAAATTCAGTACATTAAAGCAAAATTCAAGTAATCCAATCACTAATAAGGGCCAAGCTAGCTTGATTATCCATATGCAAAGCAAACAGCATATCCCATTTTCAAATTATGTGGTTACAAATCATGTGAAACTTAATTGCAATGAAAATAAAAACTAGAACCCAGAAACAATCTTGAAACATAAAGAAAAAAACAAGTTCAAAATTGCACCAAATTGTAGCATCAATGCATGCAAAGTGAATAAAAGATATAAAAGAGGAAACTCACAACTCCAGTAGTAGAGTAGGTAGTGAGGGTGAACTTCTGATCAGTCTGGTAGTCCTTGTACAATAGATCTATATTTCATTCAAAGTCACAAAATAAACCAAATTACCCATCGAAATTTCACATTATTGTATCAAATACAAAACCCATAAATTAAAAATTATATATATATATATATATATATATATATATA
>CANXYC010968703.1:0-10209 GCA_948193065.1 Aleurites moluccanus
TAAAGTGTTTTTATGGTTTTAGTTTTGGATTTGTTACACTTTTTCTTCACAAACTTGGATTAGAAAATCAAAAAGGAAGAAAGAATTTGAAAGGAAATGGTTCACGGGTGAAGAGCAAAATGGCAGAAAATTCTACCCATTTTTGCCTTATATAATAAGACAAAATAGGCAAATTACTCTTTGGTCCTCAAATTTTTCAAAATTTAGTTTTGGCCCTTTTTCTCTCTGTAATTTATTCTGAAAGTTTCGTCGGGAATTAGAACTCAAAGTGAATACTTAAACATCATATTTTAATTAATATTATTTAATAAAAATAGTTTCAGAGTCGTTCTGAAACTCAGACCGACAAATTTTTACTACTCACCGAAAAATACTCTTTTGCTCGTTTTGTGAGCGTTCTGTAATATTTTCTCAAATTTCTTTTTACTGTATTCACACATCAATATTACTTATCAATTATCCTCAATCCAAAGTCAAAAATTCATCTGTCATCCGTTCCGCTATTTTTACAGCGGCGATATCGGTACCGACGTTTTTCGAAAATTTTTCCTGTTTTCGCTCTAACTGGTTTTCTAAAATTATTATTGGTTATTTCGATGATTTTAATCTATATACTGAGAATTTTATTCACTAAAACCTGTTATGCATTTATAGGGTATTACACCAAAATACCCCTAGTGCAACCGAAACACTAAAATCGAGCAACGTGCCGATAACAATTTTCCGACTGAAATTATTTCTTAAACTACTGCTAAAATAAATAAAATAAGACCATTTTCAAGTCTTTAAATTATTTTCTGCTTTTAAATATGATATTAAATCCATAAAATTCTGGCGGGCGAAAAATGACCATTTTGCCCCTAGTTCTCCAAAAACTCAAAATTTTTCGATTAAGTCCTAGCAGCCTCTGGACTATTCCTATACCTAAAACTAATTCAAATAACATACATAATTATCAATTTCATGCATAAATACATATTAATAACACAATAATAAGAAATCAAAAATCTATCCCCAAAGATCTCTATAAAGAATAGATTCAAGCTAGGCTGAGATGTTACACCTCTCTAGCAACATTTTGACTCATCTAAACAATAGGCTGAGAGACTATAGTAGATGGATGATGATCACCCCATAAGGGACATCTGCTAATAAAATGACCATATTGCCCACATTACAAGCAAGTACCTGACTATCGTCAACACTCCCCTCCGTACCTTCTACCATAAAAATCATAAATAGGCATAATGGGCATCTGTGTAGCAAGTCTAGAAGAACCCTATGAATAAACAGGTGTAGACTGCACCGAAGGTACTCTACTCTGTGTCCTCCTTCTCTGACTACTAGAAGGAGGTCTCTGATCAAACCTGGGTACTGGCTCAATCTGTCTAGTATGGGAGATGCTCTCCCCCCTCCTACTCTATGATCCAGGTCCTCCCTTCCTCTTTTGATCCCTCTTCTCTCTCTCTCTAACTTGTATTTCTCTTCCATCTGATTAGCTTTATCAATGATGGTAGTCAGATATGTGAACTCTGTAGCTAGTAGAACATTATGCAATGAGGCATGCAAACCCCTTCTGAACTGGCTAATCAAATCTGCCTCAATAGGAGCAATCTGTGTAGCATACCTACTCAGTCTAATAAACTCCTCATCATATTCCTCAACTGATCTGATACCCTACTTAAGTTGTTCAAACTGTATCAAATTCCTGGTCTTTACCCCTTTTGTTAGGAACTCATCAATCAGTCCCTGTCTAAACTCAGTCCAAGTATGAGGATGATCACCATACAATCTAGGCTCCATCCTACGAGAAAACCATATCCAGGCTTTCTCTTTTAGCAATAAACCCACTAGCTCCACTGCCCTGATATCAGAATAAGGCAGTCTCCTAACTACCTTCTCAACCTGCTCAAGAAAATCATTCGTCTCATCGCTTCTATCACCTCTGAACTCTGGCAGATTTAGCTTCAGAAAGCTAAACATAGAAACTCTGCCCTCCTCAATAACTCGACGGGCTCCCTACACAACAGGCTCTCCAAGAACCACAGCTGGCTGTACAGGAGCTGGAGCAACCGGTACTGCAACAGGTGCAATAGGGGGTGGCACTGCTACTGGTGCTGGAGGTTGCGGTATATTTTGTTGTTCCCACCTCAAATCTGCTAGTTCCCTATGCAAATCCATCATTTCCCTCATCATCTCTATCCTTCAAGGGTCATCACTCCTCTCTGTCTCCTCTGTAGTCTATCGGGATCTGGACAGTCCCTCGAAAACAAAAAATTCTCTGACCATATACTCATTAGAGGCTACCTCTACCTCCCTGGTATCCCTATCTCTGTCATCAGACATTTTTGTAAACTATCAAAAAACAGAACACATACTTTGTATGTTACAAATATGTAGAATACTTATACACATACTTGACAAATTCAACAAAAGATGATATAGGAATTCCTATGCTCTATGGTCCACTTAACTCTACCCATATAGTACTTAGTTACTATTCCTCTATAACCTAAGCTCTAATGTCTATAACCCAGAGCTCTGATACCACCTCTGTCACGACCCGCTCTCGGGGCTATGACGGTCCTAGGGTGAGGGAGATGCCAGAGGCGACCGGCACCTGTAGAACCCATCATCACATCTATACAATCACATACTATGCATATCAATCTATAGCCATATACTCACATAAACACTATTCATTCTGTTACTCTGTCATTCATTCTTTTACTTTCTGTAATTTCCATAATCATATACACATATACATTATACTCCAAAATATGTCATAAACTTATATATATATATATAATCTGTCTATACCATTATATAATAGCCATAGAGCATCTAATACACATATATAAAGATACAGTGTTTAAATTAATTACACTGTCTTTATCAAATTGCATATTTCATTGGAGGAACAAAAGCTAGGAATCTGCCTCCTACTCTGAACCTAGAGATGGGAAACAATGAGAGGCTGAATATATATGATACTCATTGAATCTAATATGCATCAACCATTAAAATAGGTAATGGAATATTAATAAACAATAGGCAGATGAAATAAATAAATCAATATGCTCAAAATCGCTTAATATATAATCAAGTACAAAAATGACTGAAAAGTCAGTAATCACATCAATGGAGAGTATATCACATGGATAAGATAGATAATGACAGATATAGAGCCATACGCATAGAAATGTGTCAAGCACAAATCAATCTCATATCAATAAACATAAGACGGATTAGGTCTTATGACTAGGACTTATAACCCTTCCCAGTTAGGGCATCATAACAATACATTGTGCACAATGCCCACAGTATGTACTCACTACCCTGTTGGGGTAGCAGCTCTGTCAAATCATATCAGAATCAGTAGAATCAATAAACACATCAATAGATATCATTTTATAATAATGGCATCACCAAGTATGAATAACTCATCATTAATCAATTCAATGAGCAATAGAATCAATAAGATATCAATAATAATCGATTATACAATGACCAAAGGTTTAGCAACCAACAATGGGATCAAACATAAGTTGGTCATTTATGACTAAAAAGTTGACGCAATTGGCATGCCATTGTCACTATAGACAATGGCATTCAAATGGTTAGCCTATGGATTTTTGAGTTAGGCATTTTATCGAACACATTGTGTGCAATAATGAAATGGCATTTTGGAAAGGTTTTGGTGTAACATTGACATTGCTCTAAATATCAACAAACACACACATTGTAAGCAATTCCATAGGCATTATATACACATCAATAAACATCATCAAATGGATCAATTTGGCATAGAAAAACAAGCCAAAAACCAAGGCAAAATCAAAGGCAATTTGCCCTAAAGTGGTTCGGCCACTTTTGGGTTTTTACACATGGATTCCAATTGGCATTATAACACTTTAGGCATAACATATGATGCATAAAATACTCACCTAACACTTCAAATCACCTAGCAAAATTGGTTTGCCACCAATTTCTTTAAATTCCTCAAAGTAGGAAAAATATGTAATTTTCTTCAATTGAATTTTCTACAACAATTCAACCATCAATTACTCATCAATTAAATTCTAATTACCTTATTCTACACTAAATTTACACATACTAATCCAATTTCATAAAATCAAATCATAAAACTTAAGTTTAGGGTTTGAAAATTGGGCAAAAATGCTATATGCGTCAATTGATGCAATTAAACACATTACCCAATCTTACTAATATCTAATAACCCTAAATCAATCATAAAATCAAACAAAGCAACAATTTACCTCAAATTGGTGCTTTGGCCGAAATTCCCAATTAACTTGTTCTTGAAATTTTTCTTGTTTTCTATGGATGAAGGATGGATTATATGGTGTTTGATTCAAGTTTCCATGGTTTTTCCTTAGCAAATTTGAAGAAAAATCAATGGAAAAAGGAAATGGAATTTTCGGACAAGGAAGAACAAAATGGCCAAAAAATATTTATCAGTGAGGCTTATATAGTAAGTCACATTTGGCAAATTTTACTTTGGTCCTTAAACTTTCCTTAAATTATGCTTTTGCCATATTTTCCTTCAGTAATTTATTTTGACAATTCCATCGGGATTTCAATTTCAAAGTGAATATTCAAACATCTTATTTTTATTAATACTTTATAATAATAATAGTTTCAGAGCCGTTCTGAAACTCAGACTGTCCAAATTTCACTATGCCCCTAAAGTTCTCTTTATTTACGGTTTTGTCATCGCTTACTATTTCAGTGTTCGTAAACATATTTCACCTCTTTCTTTTTACTGTATTCACACATGTATACACATAATCATTTATCCTTTAGTCAGAATCAGAAATTCATCTGTCGACCAGACTACTATTTTTGCGAGAGTTTCTAAAATTATCTTTAGTCATTTTGATAATTTCAAACTACATACTGAGAACTTTAATCATAAAAACATGGTAAGCTTTTATAGGGTATTACAATGAGATTTGACAGAGTCACCGCTCCGACAGGGTATTAGGTACATACTATTGGCAATGTGCACATTGTATAATGATACACTAGCTGAGAAGGGTTAACAGTCCTAGCCATAAGACCTGATCAATTTTATGTTTATTGATACATGATGGATACATGTTATATGTGTTTCATGGCCCTTTATCTATCTCATCCATGTGATATATTTTCCATTGACCTGATTATTACTTCTACAGTCATCTACTATAATTTGATACTATATTCTGACATTCTTGAGCAGACTAATATTATTGGTTCATTTGCTTATCATCTATTGATGTTCCCATTCTTGTTTATGATCGATGCATATTAGATTCACTGAGTATATTATATACTCACCCTTTGATTATTTCCCTTTCCAGGTGCAGAGTAATAGGCAGAATCCCATCTGTTGATATCTTTGTGGATTTTTGCTACTTGAGTGACAGTGTAATTATTTAAAACACTGTATTTTGTATGTATATATTTTCGCTGCTTTATGGGTATTGTATAATGGTATAGTTAGTTTATGAATATGTATGTATGACATATTATGGAGTATAATTAATGATATGGCATGATATGATGGTAAATACAACAAATTACAGAATGAATTATAAATAGATTACAGAATGCCAGAATGAATAGTAACTAAGTGATTGATTAATAAATTGATAGTAATTGATAATTGTATGTGATACTGGGTTTTACGGGTGCCGGTCGCCTCTGGCATCTTTTGCATCCTAGGATCGTCGCGTCCCGAAATTGGAACGTGACACTTCTTCTTCGACCCAGTTGAGGGTGGAGGTTCCTTATATAGAGAACACATAGACTAATGTTGATTTTGTCACTAAGGTACCTTCAACCGAGCATGCCTTTGATCCTTATGTTGAGCTACCCATTCCTGATCCTCCTACTGAACTTCTTGCTCCAGATCCTCTTGCCGAGATTCCTGACCCTAATCCTCCAGTTGAAGTTATTGAAACTGCTAAACTTGAAGTTGAAGAACTGCCTCCCAGTCTATTATGATTTTTTTTATGTATTATTTGTACTTTGTATTTTTCTTTCTTTTTCCCTGTAATGAATATTCATTATCAATAAAGTTTAACTTTTTTTTAATCTTTATTCTTTCTTTCTTATGGATGCATTTCTCTTTTAATAAAGCCTTAGAAAAATTTTAACATTCTAGTTAAATATTTTTCTCCATTTAATTAAAGTTATGGCTTTCACTTAACCTTTTATTTCAAGGTAGATAATGCCTTAGTTCATTTAAGAACTTAGAAAAATTTCATAACTTAAACTCTTTGTACTTTATCAAAGTTATAAGTAATATTAATGACTTAGAAAATTCTTAAGGACTTAGTTGTTTTAGACTTAATAGTTATATTACGAAGCTGTATTAGCATGTTCGCTTAAACGTATTAAATCACTTTCTGTTTTGCCTTGGCAAAATTTTCTTCCCTTAGGAATTGTATTTCATAGTTTGTTACCTAGTCGTGTTAGGTCTTTCAAGACTTATCATGACAATGTCTATCCTCGCTTAGGAGTTATGTGTGGCGGTCATTTTCCTAGCCTTACTAGGTCTTTCTTTGCCTTGCTTTGATAAGGTCTTTCCTTACAACTGTAGTGGGCTCAAGGACCTCGTGGATTTTCACCTAGCCATACTAGGTCTTTACCTTCAGTTACAGTAGATCTCAAGACCTCGTAGATTTCTGCCTAGCTGTACTAGGTCTTTACCTTTGGCTACAACGAGTCTTAGGACCTAGCAGATTTTTGCCTAGTTGTACTAGATCTTTACTTTCGGCTACACTGGGCCTCAGGAACTCGCAGATTTTTGCCTAGCCATATTATGTCTTTACGTTCGGCTACAATGGGTCTCAAGACCTCACAGATTTTTGCCTAGTCAAGCTAGGTCTTTGTTGAAGCTTCAAATACAGTGGTCTGAAGCTCCACTCCCAAATACAGTGTTTTGGAAGCTCTGTCTTTATTTCTTCCCTCGAATGAATTTAGTGGGTCAGCTTGGATTTGATAAATTCTTTTATAAAACCTGAGATGGGAAAATACTTTGAATTTTATTTATAATTTCACTGATAGTACAATTTAAGGTTTTGTATATTCTAAGTGTGGGGTATTTCCTTCCCATCTAATGTAGATAATTTGTATGTGGCCTGCCCAATCACTCTCTTAATCGAGAAAGGACCTGACCATGTTGGGGCAAGCTTGCCTGTCCCTTCTCTCTTTCCCGTGGCATGGAGATACCTCATGACTAAATCACCTTCTGCGAAGACCTTTTTCTTCATTTTCTTATTGAAGTACCCTGCTGCCTTATTCTTGTAATGTCGACTCGCCGAGCTTGATCATTGGTCTCATCCTTACAAAAATTGACCCTTTCAGTGGGTAGGCCAATGTTTGCAGGTATGACTACTTTAGTACCATAAGTTAAGGATAAACGAGTCTCTCTTGTTAACTGTCATGGAGTTTTTTGATAAGCCCATAAGACGTGGTGAATCTCCTCCATCCAATTCCCTCGAAAATCATTAAGTCTCTTTTTTAGACCTTAAAGGATTGTCCTATTTGTTACCTCTGCTTGCCCATTTGATTGGTGATGAGCAATAAAAGAGAAGTGTTATTTAATATGCAATCCTTTGTAGAAGAATCTAATTTTTTTATTATCAAACTATTTTCCATTGTCACTGATTAGTTCATAAGGAACTCTAAACCTGCAGATAATGTTCTCTGAAAGGAAACTTATCACTTTGTCCACTGTGATGGTTGAAAATGGTTCGGCTTCTACCCATTTTGTGAAGTACTACATAGCTATAAGTAAAAATTTCCTATGGCCTCTTGTTATTAGGAAAGGACCGACTATGTCGATTCCCCACTTAGCGAAAAGCCATAGGCTAGACAATGGTACCTGGTCGGCGGCTGGTATATACTTTACATTGCTGAACTTCTGACGCACATGGCACTTCCAAACCAAGTTGATGGCATCCTCCCTCATGCAAGACCAAAAATAACCCTGCTTTATTACTTTAGCAATAAGGGCTTTTCCTTCCACATGCATGCCGCAGGATCCTTCATGAATCTCTCTAAGCACATAATCCACTTATGCCGGCCTTAGGCATCACAACCGTGACAAGGAGTAGGCTCGCTTATGTAGGATACCTGCATGCAAAGAAAATGAGAACTTCTATGTTTCGCCTTTTTGGCCTCAGTTGGATCTACTGGTAATTCTCCTTTCTCTTGATATTTGATAATTGGGTCCATCCAATAAGGAGCATCATCCACTTTCATCACTACTTCTGCTTCTTTAATGATTGAATGCTCAGTTGCCCCCACAAAGATCTTACAAGGAAGCTGAAGTAGGTGAGATGCGACCAATTTACTGAGCCCATTTGTTTTGTTGTTTTCCTCCCTAGGGATATGTATAATGTGAGCCTCAACCCCTGGCTCCTTCATCTTCTATAACATAGCTTAGCCTTTGCTAGGTACTTTGCCATTGTAACCCCTAGCTTCATACTCTCCTTTCACTTGGTTGACTATTAGCTGTGAGTCACTGTAAATCTTTAGGGATTTCATTCTTAGTGTATCTGTCAGCTGGAGGCCATGTAGCAAAGCCTTATACTCTAAGGTAATGTTTGTGGTTACAAATTTAAGCCTAAGTGCATACTCTAGTACTACACCATTTGGCCTTTTCAATACAATTCCAATACCACTACCCTCGACACTACTAGCACCATTTACAAATAGATGCCACATCAACTTACCCTTAACCAAGTTAGAGTCAGATTCAGACTTATTTGGTGAGGATGGTTCAAGTGAGCTATCAACAATTTTCTTGGCAAAAGAGCACTCTGATATAAAGTCTGCCAAGGCTTGAGCTTTAATGGCAGAGCGAGGTTTGTATTCTAGTCCATATTGTCCGAGCTCTACTGATCATAACAACATTCTTCCTGAGGTTTTTGGTCTATGCATCACTTTGCTGAGTGGCTGGTCTGTTACTACAACTACTTGATGGGACTATAGGTATACTGTGAACTTCCTCACCAATAATAGCAATGAATAGGCCAATTTCTCTAGAGGTTGATAATTGATCTCCACCCTTTGTAAAACTCAGCTGAAGTAATAGACCAACCTTTGCACTCCACCTTCTTCTCTGATTAACACTAAGCTGACAGCTTGGTAAGTTGCAGCTAAGTATATCAATAATTCTTTTGTTGGTAGAGGCCTGCTCAGTATATGCTCAAAAATTAGGAACTTCTTAAGGTCGTCAAAAGCTTGCTGACACTACTCTCTCCAATCAAAGTTTTCTTTCCTGCAGAGCTTTTTAAAGAATGGTAAGTATTTCTCCGTCGATATGGACATGAATTTTCTTAATGTCTCCAATCTCCCAGTGAGTCTCTGCACCTTTTTTAAATTGAAAAGAGGATTCATGTCAAAGATGGCCTTCACTTTATTAGGATTAGGTTGAATGCCTTTCTTGCTCACCATATATCCTAAAAATTTTCCCCCCTCTATGAAGAAGACACATTTATTTGGATTCAAATTCATCCCATAAGCAAGCATAATTTCAAATACTTTTGCTAAGTCCTAGATATGCTGGTCGAAGGTTCTACTTTTCACGATCATATCATCAACATATACTTCAACACTCCTGCCCATCTAATATTTAAACATTTTATTTACAAGCCTTTGGTAAGTGGCTCCAACATTTTTTAGACTAAAGGGCATAGAGATATAGCAGTAAGTGCCTTTTCAGTGACAAAGATTGTCTTTTCTTCATCTTCTGGATGCATTTTTATTTGATGATACCTCTGCTTTGCATCCAAAAAAGAGAGGTAACCAAAGCCTGCTGTTGAATCTATAAGCTTGTCAATCATGGGCAATGGAAATAGGTCCTTAGGACATGTCTTGTTTAGGTCTGTAAAATCCACACACATCCTATAGCTCCCATTCGTCTTTTTCAGTAATACCACATTGGCAAGCCAATCTGGATAGTGTACCTCCCTGATGAACCCTTCTTTCATCATTTTATCAACTTTCGCATCTATAACTTCTTGCCTTGGGATCTACATTCAGCTTATAAACAATAATCTTCGGACTAACTCCTATCATGTCTGAAGATTTTCGTACGAAGTTGGATGAGTTGTTTAGGAGGAATTCGCAAGTCTTCTCGGCTATCTCGCCATCCAAGTTCGTATTAAGTAGCAATGATTTCTCTGAGTC
>CANXYC010968773.1:0-17095 GCA_948193065.1 Aleurites moluccanus
ATATATATATTGTTTCTTCATACACTACACTCCAATATGCATCCCACAATGGATAAAAGAGAGCGCTGATGGTAAATCAGCAGAAATGTTGGAGGGTACCAGCACCCTTTTTTTTTAAGGTCGAAGTGGCACCTATTGAAGAGAAGTTAGAAATGGGAGATTGAGATGGTCTAGATATATGCTTATAGACCAACAAATGCACCAATACACAATGTTAAGCACACAGATGTAGGAGAGAAATGCAAAGGGCAACCCTAAAATGACTCGTGGGGGAGTATGATAAAGGATTCAATGGCTCTAGAATTTTCTGAACATGTAGCCCTAACTGAGAGGAATGGAGAAAACAAATCCATCTCTATTTCATTAATAAAATGAAGTGATTAAATCCATTCCATGCCCCCATGTCAAATGATGAAGTTATAAAAATAAATTACACCAAAATTTAGTTATGAGGATCGGTTACAAGGCTAAGGTCATTTCTAATATGTCCACTTTTAACCACACTAGGAATTGATCTGCCAGAAACACTTGCAGCAGTATAGGAATCATGCCAATAAAATAAGATTAAAAGTGTGAAGAAACACTTTGGAATCCAATGATTTCAGGTTAAGTAGAACCAAAATGACATTTAATAAAACCTTCATAAATTAATAATGTTGAGATTAGTAAATTTTATTAATTAAAAGAGATATTAATTAATCGATAAATTAATAACTTATTAATTTAAAAAGAGTATTTATAAGTCAACAAATAATATTTAATCAACTAAAAAATTATTGTGTTTTACCAATTTTATAATAAATTCAATATGAGTTAAATGAATTGAAAAAAAATGTGATAAACTGAATATGAATAAATTAAAATGAAAAAAAAAATATGTCATCAATTGAATTGAATTAAATAAATTGAATAAAAAAATATGTATAAATTGAATATAAATTAAATGAAAGGAAAAAATATATGTAAGTATAATTATTTAGATTTAAAATAATTTTTATATAAATCAATTCAAATGATTTTTTATGTACTTCATAATTATAATAGTTTCTCATCTAAAAAGTGTTTAAAAATCAATCATGACAAATGAAATGTGTAAAACATTATGTGAGTATAGTAAAAAGTATCCCACATGCATTCATAAAGAATTGCAGCAATCGATTCTGACAGATTTCACTTGAAAGTTAGTCATGGAACAATATTAAATACAATCAAGCAAAATTAGAAATGAAAACGCACTCAAAACATAAACAACACTTCTTAAGTTTTTATTACAATTCGAGAGTTCAATCCTAAAACTTCTAGATGCAATAAGAAAAATTAGAGATGAGATCCACTTATACTTAAATTTCAAGAAAAAAACCAATAGACTCATATTTTAATAAAATATCATAGTCTATTATATACAATATTAATAAATTATAAATTATTAATTTACAATATAAATTGTACCATATAATTATTTATAGATTTTCAAAAAAATATTATCTAATTAATTTATCAAAATTATTAATTTAGTTCACTAGCACAAGTTGGGACCGGAGAAAACTATTATATAATAAAGGTTATTAATTTATCGAATATTAATTTATAAAAGTTTTACTGTACTTCCATTGCAATTTTAGTAATAATGAGGGAGTTAACTTAGATGGAGTGGCATTGCCCCCAAAGTCCCAAAGCACCCATTTTATTAGAATCAATACAACAAAGAGATGGAGGTTATGAGGAGAACGTTAGCCATATGATAAAAGTTGAATGGTTGAAATGAAAACTTGCCACGGGAGTCCTATGTGACTGCAAGATTCCCAATAATTTGAAAGAAAAATTATGCCGTACAACTATTCAACCTGCTATATTATATGATAGTAAGTATTGGACAGTGAAGAGTCTAACAGGTATCGAAAATGGATGTATGGCCGTACTATAATAAAATACATAATAAAAATATTAGAGATGAAGTGAGAATAATATCGATTAAGGATAAGATCATAAAATGAAGATTAAACTGGTTTGAACATGTAAAGCGAAGACCTAATGAAACTCCAGTTAGGAAAATTGAGTACATCGTGATAAAGGATAGAAAGAAAGCAAGAGGTAAACCTAAACTAATTTGAAGGAAAGTAATATAGTATGATTTAGAGACATTATATTCATAAGACATCGCCGAAAATAATTGAAAGTAGAAACAAAGACTCCATATAGCCGATTCCAATTAATTTTGGAATTAAAACTAAATTGAATCGAGTTAAGTATCAATAATATATATAACCTTTAATTTTAATATTGGTGCTAATGATAGTAAAACTTGGAAGGATACGTACCAAAACCCTTAAATTGTTAACATGTCATACATTTTATTCAAAAACATTCTCATTAGCATATGGTATGGCACATTAAAGGGAAAGAGGGAGATGGCGAGCAAGTGGAGGTCCAATGAAAATTCCAAATTTTTATTTCATATTCTTTTAAACATTAATAATAATGAATATTTAAAATATGATTAATAATTTCATATGGGTTCTTTCACCTAAATATGTTACATCATATGCTAATGAGAAAATTTTTTTGAATGAAAATATGAAATATATGCCACCTTAAAAATTTGAGAGTTTTGACACATGCAATGCTAAGTCTACCCTTAATTGACACTATTAAAGGTAATAAATATAATTGACACAAAATAAAGCATTGACCACAACTAAAAATCAGACAAAAGGTTTGAATTTTTCTAGTCATTAACCCAAATCAAAGAAAAAAGACCTTCAGTTCCAATGCAAGACTCATCTGCCATTCAATAAAGCATGGTCCAATTCAAATTTGATATTAAGTGAACAAAATCATGAATAGCTGACTAATACTGAAAAATTTAACCATTTTTCCATTACAAATACTAATGCCTAGACAAATTATTAGCAACCAACAAATCGAGCACCAGTAAATGCAAATCTAGTTGGACTGAAAATAGGGCTAAATATTTCCGTTTCATTGTTCTATAATGACTTTGCTTCACATAGTAAACCAAGAATCTCAGTGTCTATACTTCTCCTTCTAGAACTAAAATGCTCACATCCAAAAAACACCATAGCAGCACATATATCAATTAGATCACAATCACAACATCAAAGCACAAAATAAAGAGAAAATGGCAATGCGAAATTAGCATATACTTTAGCTCCAAGTAAAGCACAGATCAGTCAACAATGAAGTAAAACAACCACCACCCATCAAATTATATAGAAATTGAACATCATTTACACAAATAAAGAACTTAAATATTCCCAAAAATCAAATTAAACAGAGATAAAAACTAAAAATATTAAACAAAAAGAATACCATTTTCAGTGAAATTGATCAGATCAGAAACTTGGGTTGCTCCTCGATCTACTTCAATCAGCCTTCAACAACAACCATTCAAATTAAAGAACCAAATAAAATGATATGAACTTGTATTTCCCCTTATTGGGCACAACTAAAAATCGATTTACACTAAAAACCAACAACAATAAAAAAATGAAAAAAAATTAAATTGAGAAGCTTAAACCCTTCAACAAGTGCAAAACTTTATTTGAAGAAGAGAATAAGCCTCTCTTCTCTTTCTCTCTCTATCTGTCTCTCTTTGGCCCTCTTTGCTGTTAAGCAATAAACTTTTGTTTTCGTTTTCTTTGATTTTTTTTTTTTTTTTTTTTTTTGTTTCCTTAACGTGTTTGTTCTTTTTCTTCCCTCCCACCTGTTTGGGTTTTGGTCAAGAATCAAGATTATTTATTTATTGATTAATTAATTGATAATAACATAATTAACTAAAGTATTTTTATTACCTGTTATTATTAATTAAATAAATGAAAATTAATTAGGGAGATAAAAGCGTTTTATTAAATATGATTTTCCGTCACTGCCCTTGTTTTTCGGCTTTAATTACGATTCAGATACAACAAATACATGGGTCAGGTTTGAATCCACTTGGGTTGTGCGAATCTGACAAGAATCAAAATCAAATAGTCCAACGCAGTTCTTGTAATTATTATTACAAGATATATTTTAAAAATAAAATAAAAAATATTTTGTTGGTTTTGGTCTCTTAAGAACTTCAATTTTTTACATAGCATTTGCAACTCTCAAGTTACACTTTTTCTCCTTTTACTTCTTATTTTTATATAAATTATTTAAAAGGAATATGTTAAATTATATAAATTTTATTTAAATAAAAATTAATTACGATTTCTCGCTGTAAAATAATTTAATATATTAATTTTTCTAACCTTTTAAAAATATATTAATTATCTTCTGACGAATGTTATAATATATTATTAGAATTTTTCATTCAATTTTACCGATAGTCAATTTTAAAATATTCAACAAGCACAGTAAAAAAAAACATAAATGTCTTTACCTTTTATTTTTAATTAATTACATTTTATTTTTGTTTTAAAAAATATTTTTTAAGGTTAAAAAATGTATTTTTATATTTTTGACAAATTTTAAAATAAAAATATTTTTTATTTTATTTTTTAAAAAATAAAAAATATTTGTTAAAAAAATATTTTTATTTTTTATTTTCAAATTTATCAAAAATATGAAAATTGATTTTTTATTTATATTAAAAAATTTAAGAAGAAATAATTTAATTTCTTCTTAAATTATTTTTTAAAATAAAAATATTTTATTTATTTTTTATTTTTAAATTTGTCAAAAAATATGAAAATAAATTTTTTAATCCTAAAAAATATTTTTTAAAATAAAAATAAAACATAATTAATTAAAAATAAAAGATAAAAATATTTTTATATTTTTATTGCTCTTATTAACCATTTTATGATTGATTAACGCTAAAATTAAATAGAATAATATACTAATATAACAGAATATTCATCAAGAGGGCAGTTAATGTATTTTTAAAATATCATAGATACTTAACGTCATTCTACATAAGAAAATAGTAATTAACCATTTAAATAAAAATAATCTATTAAAATTATAATCTTAAACACTTTTTTATCCATAATTTTTGTTGAAATTTTAGTCTTAATTTTTAATTCAAATTTTACTACAAGTGCTTTTTGAGACATTTATTAAAAATTAAAAATTTATATAATATTTAATAAATAAATTTAAAAATAAAATAAATAAGTAAAAAACGATTATCCTGATTTATCATTTAAAATTATATTAATTATAACGAAATATAACTCTATAAATATTTTTTTTTATAATTATATTTTATATAAAATAACTATTTTTAACAAGTATTTTTAGAGCACTTGTTAAAAAAATCATTTTTAATTTCATAAGACACACATTTTATCGCTAAAATATTAATTTAAATTTTCTTTTTTCTTGTATTTTGTTTGATGAGTGATAAAAATAAATAAACAAAAGAGCTTCACTTTCTTTGAAAGCAACCAAGACCTTTGTTTGTTAAGAAAAATGAATTTATCATGTGAAATGTTTCATTTTACATATTGATGCTAAACTATTCATGGATTTTGACCTAAATCATTAAACTTATATTTTTATTGTTTAGCTAGACGTTGCTTTTCATTTAGATTGTTTCTCTTTAGCTTGGAGATGATATATATATTTGACAATATCATGTCATGATCAATGTCTTTTCTTTTTGGTAAATCATCAAAATGAAATTTGGAGGGAACTTTATATGTATGTGTATATATATATATAAAGAGTATTAATTTGTAACACTTTAATTTCACCTTATGAATTTTAAATTTTAAATTTGGTAGTGGGGGATTACATATTTCCAATATCCAACATTGTGACTAATATTACCATATTCATAACTTTGAAATACGATAATTTCAAATTTTATTGATTGGATCGAGTCGAATTAAATTTTTTATATAAAATATTATTATTTTGATGAATTTTTTTTTCAACTGATTCGATTTTTTTAGTAGGATCAAGTTAAAATTTTTTGAATATTTTTTTTTTACTTTTAAAAATTAAGCCAGAGAAAACACTTAATCTGACTCGATTTTCGTGTAATCCTAATTTCAATTATTGAATTCAATAAAAGTGAAAATAAAAAAAAAAAAAATATTTGAATCCGTTTGAAAAGCTCGAAATTTGAATTTAAATTCAAATATAATTATAAAAATAGTTTCATAATTATATTATCAACATAAAATTTATAATTTTAAAATTATCATTATTAACAGGAATGATTTACAATGATTCATCATCATCATAAATAGTCTATCACCATTTCCAATATCTTTGCCATATGAATTTTAAAATTTAAATTTGGTAGTAGGGGACTTCATGTTTCATGTATCTAACAATGCCTATATTGCAATATCCATAATTTTATAATCCGGGGATTTCAAATTTATTTATTTTTATTTCAATTAAATTGATTAGATTTCGATCTGGTTCTATTTAAACTGATTTAAATATTTGAATTTCCACTTATAATTCATCGAGTGGTAACATTGTAATCTCTATTATAAGTACGGGTATTTACGTAAACAAACATATATTAACTAGATTTCCTTCACATATGGTTGATTGTCATTCCGTGTTAGAAAACCAACGGTGGCGATTCAATCTTTGCCACACGCAGAATATATAGGGAAAATAAAATTATAATACTTCAGTTTGTCACATTAATGTGGAAAACAATCCACTAAAAATAAGCCACGTACACAATATCCACTTTGCACACGCGCCCATAGATAACGCCGCAACTTGCACAATCAGCAGGGCCCACTCCAACAGCCAATCATATTTGAGCGTGAGATATCTGAGAGTGGGAATTTTATAATAGATTTTTTTTTTATTAATGCACGTTCTTAACCGCGTAGAAAATCAAAAGGACGGCTTAGATCAGTGAAAGTGGTGATCGGTGCAATTGTAGCCGTTGGATGAAGTTGGAGTAAAGCTTTCAGCTTCACCGGCATAATAAAGGTAGTCAACTAGTTAAGAAATGATGAGATTAGGATTCACACGTTTGAAGAATAAAAAAGGGGAAAATGAGGAGAAAAGGAAAGAGAAAATAAAAAGGAGAGAAAAAGGAAGGAATTGTAAAGAAAAAAACTAAAGTTGGATTTTAATGAGATCATGTTCAGGTGAGCTATCAATTAATTAGATCACATCTAAATTCGTTAAAATTGCATTTAGATTCATGAATTTTAAATCTATTAGTATAAATTTATAAATTTTTTATTTAAAAAATATAAAAAAATAATTTTTAATTTTAAAAAAATAGAGATTATGATTAAATATGAACATAATAAATTTAAAATAAGATAAAAAAAATTAAAATATTAAAATTTTGAATTGTTATATTAGATATTTGAATCAAATTTAAATTAACTTAATTTTAATGATTCAGATAACAAATTTTGTTGAAATCCAAATATAAACATTCAAACGGATGGTAACCATAACAATTTTTTCTATTTTTTTAGTTATTATTGCTTAGAAATTTACCAATTTTCTTGGAATTAGTTTACTAGTGAAGAAATAATTATTTTTATATTTTTTTTAAATAATAATTCATATGTAATTAAATAAAATAATATTTTATAGTAAGAAACACATTTATTTTATTATTATAAAAGAAGAAAATCTCTATTTAAATTCAAATTAAACTGTTTATGATTTAAAACAAATAAATAAGTTGAAAATATTCAATTTTTTTTAAATGTAATAGTGGAATAAAAATCCTAAAAGTTGAGAGAGAGAATTTTTTTGAGGTGCGAGAAATTAGTTAAGTATTTTCTTCAAATAAATATGAAATTATAATAGATGGAATTTTATAAAATTTAAATATATTATAAAAAATAAAATAAAATAAAATAAAGAGATAACAAGAGCAACAAAGAAAAAAGACTTGCTTACAATGGAGTTATATACAAATTCAACAACAAAAAAAAAAAAAGAATACATTAAACAAAAAAAATAAAATAAAAAATTATATTAATTAAAATATCTCTTTACTCATTAATTAAATATATTAACTATTATATTAATTAAAATATCTCTTTACACTTTAATTGGATATATAAACTAAATACCTACACTTAGTATAAATAATTATTTTTCATATAGGTAATTATTTACCATAATGAAGAAGAAGGTACAGATTTTTGTAACTATGGTTACAGTTTGTTTTTTTTAAATTTCAATTGTTTATTGTTTTCATTTTGATCTTTGAATTTTTTTTTTTGGAAATGTTGTGGATTATACTTGATAATGATATATAAAACAAACCCATAATGACAAAACTGCTGCATTTTGCTGGTGTTGCTGATAGATGGCGGGGATGACAACGATCAGGTTTGGGTTAGATTTTTATAAACTTAATCTAATTCATTTAAAAATATATATAATATAAATTATTCAGATTTGAGGTGGGTATTACACTTACTAATCTAACATGGCTTTAAAATAAAAAATCCAATCCTAATATGAGCATGTCCGATCCTTATTGGAATGAAGATTTGCTGTTTGTAGTTGCTGAACCATTTGAGGAATACTTGATGATTTCTGTTGAGGACCGAATTGGACCAGGAAGAGAGGAGACTGTAGGCAGAATTTTGCTTCCAGTGACAGCAATTGAAAAGCGGAACGATGAGAAACAAGTGGTTTCTAGGTGGCTCAATCTTGATAATCATCTTGTAATGCAGTTGAGTCAAAAATTGTGACCAGATTTGGTTCAAGAATTCACATTAGAATGTCTCTTGATGGGGGTTACCATGTTCTTGTTGAGGCCACAATGTATAGCAGTGATGTTAGACCAACTGCAGAACAGTTATGGAAGCCTCACATTGGTGTTCTTGAAATGGGAATTTTGGGTGCATCAGGACTTGTACCAACAAAACTCAAGGAAGGGAAAAGAGAGTCTGCAGATGCTTATTGTGTAGCGAAGTATGGTCAGAAATGGGTGAGAACTCGCACGGTTGTTGATAGCTTATCACCAAAATGGAGTGAGCAATACACTTGGGAAGTATTTGATCCAAGCACAGTTATCACAATTCGGGTGTTTGATAATTCTCGAGTCGATAAAAATGTAATAAACAATGCTCGTGATTCAAGGATTGGGAAAGTTAGAATCCGGTTATCAACTCTTGAATCAGAAAGGGTTTATACTTGCTCTTATCCCCTTCTTATGCTGCATCCGACCGGAGTCAAGAAGATGGGTGAGCTTCATTTAGCAGTAAGGATTTCATGCGCCAATATGGCTAATTTGTTGCATATGTACACATTGCCTTTACTACCAAAAATGCATTATGTGTAACCATTGAGTGAATCAATTGGAGGCCTTAAGGTATCAGGGAATGGATGTGGTGGCATCAAGGCTCAGCTGGACGGAGCCACCACTAGGGCGAGAAGTAGTGACATGCTTGATTATGGCTCTCATATGTGGAGCATGAGAAGAAGCAAGGATAATTTTGAAAACGTGCTTTCTGGTGTTTTTGCCATAGATAGATGGATTGAGGCTATGCAAAATTGGCATAAACCTGTGTACTCAACTTTGTTTCTTTTAGCGTTTCTTTTGATGGTTGCAATGCCAGAGCTTATCATCCCTGCAATATTGCTTTATATGGCAATGTTGGCGCTATGGAGATATCGGTCACGGGCACGGCATCCACCCCATATGAATACTAGACTTTCTCATGCTGAGAATGTATATCCTGATGAACTTGATGAAGAATTTGATTCGTTTCCCACGAGTCGAAGTGCAGAGATAGTAAGAATGAGGTATGATAGGCAAAGGAGTGTGGCAGGGAGGATTCAGACAGTAGCAAGTGATATAGTTACACAAGGTGCACGTTTTCAAGCATTGCAAAGTTGGAGAGACTCAGGAGCTACATTTTTTATTCGTGATTATGTGTTTGTTTGCTGCTGTTGGATTCTATGCTGTGCCTATAAGAGTTGCGGTGGCTTTGTGGGGGGATTTATATGCTCAGGCCACCAAGGTTCAGGAACAAGTTGCCTTGTAGGGCTTTAAATTTCTTCAGGAGATTGCCTGCAAAAGCTGGTAGTTTGATGTAACTTGTAAGATTTGTAGGGAGAGGAAATGCAATGACATTATGTGTAATTGAACATGGAGGGTAGGACTCTGGTTTTAGCATTCTCCTTCTTTATCTTTGGCCTAGTTATCTTGTAATGTGTTTATTTAGGGGCATTTACTTTCCCTATCTATTTAGTTAAGAAATTTATGTGTAGCCTGCAATTTATATGGCCATTTATCTAGGAGCGTATTAGTTTTATTTATTTATAACTAAGACATGTTACATGGAGTTGTTAATTGCAAAGACGAGTTAGAATTATAATTAATTACATGAATAATGAATTATTTTCTTCCCTTTTACCTAATTTAGAATTGTTAAAAGGTTTAAAGCTGTAAATCAATTACATTTGACCAATACCTGAAATTTATAATGACCAAATAGCCGTTGCTATTTGAATAAATAATTAAATATAAAGCCGATTTTTTCTAATAATGTGTATAAAATATTCCAAAATTTAAAGCCATTAAAACTATTTTAGCTTTAAACTTTTAATACGTTTTTATTAATTAGATTTTGAGTGAAATTAATTTTTAATCTTAAATATGGCAAATACTGATCATAAAAATTTCTAAACAATTAAATTATATTTTCTTAATATCAATTTTTTTTCAAAAAAAATAAATAAATAAATTAAATTTGACCTATTTAACAAAATAGTCTTTCTTTTTTGTCAACCTAATCTCTCTTAGTCCTTTCAAGAACTAATTTGTTGATACTACATTATTTAGTTAGTTTGACAAATCGAATAAATAACTTCATTAATTAGATTAAATCTCATACGCAAAATAAAAAATTATTAAAAAAAAGTGATCCATATAACATTTTCTTTACCAAAAAATGAAAAAAGTGAGATATATTTAGCTGTGAAATAATATATCTTGAATAAGTTTTTATGTATTGTATTACGTTTACCTCTCCGTAACTTTAAATAATTTATATTGATTATCAAACCATTTTTTTAAAAAGCAAAATTTCTCATGTACAGCCTAACCCAATAATCAAACTATGAAAACTTAATGTAAAGATCAAACTTACCAGCCAACCAATTTCATATTAAATCAAGAAGCCCAGGACTTCAAGCTTCCAAATATTGCCAATCCTTATCCGAATTTTACAAAGCACCACCGAAAGCATAAGATGACCACACTTTATGACGAACCAACTTTGCTTAAAAGTGGCAAATGTTGTACAGATAAAACACAGTTAAGGCTCGTGGAAACCTCAACCAGAGATACTATTAAGCAATTATGAAACTCTTATTGTAGAAACGGCGCCAAGCATGGATCTGTGCGGTGTGGAAGACCAGTTCGGGCACCCAACGCTCTGCAGCCAACAGCCGCCTGCAATCAGCTCCAAATATATAATAAATAAATAGTCATAAAAAATCTTGTCAATTCCACTATAGAAACGGTTTTGGGGTGAGAGGGGGTGGGTAAAAGTTCTTACCACTTTAGCAGCAAATGGCAACATTTTCTCTGGCGTCATGTCAGCGCAGATAGCTGGAAGAAAACTAAGAAAGATAAGTTCCAAACCTTTTACAGGCAACATAAATCACAAGTCAATAAAATGTAGTAGAAAATGCTGGAAATGTATTCACTGAAACGGAAAAAAAACAAATCCTGGAAAATGATGGACATAATGCCCCCGTCTTCTTAAAAGAAATTAACAGCATTCAATAGAGGTATTTATAAACAGTAATCTACTCTAAATCAAGATCGATAATACACAAGTGGGCATGTTGATTTGTAAGGAAATGGTCATGCACACGCTGACAGACACCCACATATAGAGACCCGCCCGACCACCCACAAATACACATGTTCATTCCTCCACATGCGGTGGTAACACGTACCATAAAGAACTGCTCCAATAAAGGCATCACCAGCACCAGTGGTATCAACAAGTTCTGGTGGAGGTATCTTCTCAGCTGTTCCCACAAACATTCTCCCATTCACTGTTCCTATCCCATTTGCTCTTAGCTTTGTCAGTGACTGGAAAGAGAAGATGCAAAACCATATTAATTCCAATCAAATGCAAACACTACTCAGTATTCACTATCTAATCTCTGAATGAGCTAATCAGAAAAGAAAGCAAGTCTATGACAAAAGTAACGTAATTTCTTCAGCTGCTTGAACAAGCAAATTACTCTGCTTCAAAGCCAGGAAAACGAAAAAATATATATATATATATATATATATATATTAAATGGCTGTCATTGATCCAAATAATGCTCAAACAGTATAATTATAGGCAGTCCAAATACCCAGCGTTCATTTCAGGCTGTCCAAATGGCATAGAATTGAACTGGAGTCGATTATCTATCAGGACAAACAGTCTAGCACAATAGAAAGCCTCAAATAGTCAAATTAAGATTTCTAAATGCTTAAAGACACGTTATCTTCAAGAATGCTCAATAAAAGGATAGTCATTCATTTGATCACACTTTTATCAAATGTCACATATTACATTCATCTGCTCACACTTTTATCAAGTGTCACATATTATATCTGTGGCTATTTTTCCTCCCCTAGATGTTGATCCTTCAATCAAATAAAGTGGTTTTTGCTTGAGGGCCATCTTACATGCAACAGTGAGACTATTTTCTTACAATGTATTCAAAATGGTAGAAGTTTATCACTGCCGTGGTGGATCAACAGGGGCAGGCAGAGATGGTGGCTAGAAACATGGTAACAGATGTGAGGCCAACATAGGCCTCCTTTTCCTCATGAACTTCAAGAGAAATACAGTTCAAGTCATGCGTTAATTCAGATAGTTGCCATAAATGAAAGTGGGAAACAAGAAAGTCAATTTTGCATTCATTCAGTAAATTACCGATGAGAAACATTTTGGGATGGAAATTGTATCATCTCTTTTTTGCCTCAGTTCTTCAAATAAATTATCCACATCTGATTCCTCTGATTCATGAGCCTCTACCAGAATAAGGATAACAATATAAACCGTAAAGTTCTTGAAGCAAATGCAAATGTCAAATTTCTAAGTAACTATTTCTGAGCCTAAAAGCATATGATCCTCCTATGAATTAGTGAATATACACTCACCATTTGTACTTCTCTCAAGCATTATGCATCCATCTTCACCCAAGGTCACAATCACAAATTTGATGTTTGGCAATCTCAAAAGAATAGAAACAAGTGCACATGGAAGAGATGGCGCATCTGTCCATGACTGCGAAACAAGCAATTTATACTTTCAGTAAAGATTATCTGAGAAGCACACATTCTGTGACATACAGCAGGCACATATTGTAGGCGAAAGTAAATTTAAACTTCCAAAAATCCCATTTAAAAATCAATAATTAAAAGATAAAAAGGAGGAGTGAAAGTTAAAAAAGAGAATGAATTTGTGCTTATAATAGACGAAGCATGCTCAGTTAAGCAGTGGTGAAACAGACATCAAACAGTAGTGTTGTATAGATTGAGCGAGGACTTTAGCTGAAGCACACAAAAATAACAGAAAATTTCGCTAGTGTGAATGCAGTGCAACTTTAGCGTCACTTTCAACATACTTGTGAATATTATGGATACAAAAATTACCAGATAGGGACATCACATATGCATGTCATGAAGTCTTTCTCAAAGAGCAAGAAAGGGAGATGCTCATGACAAGAAAGGTTTTTATTTTTTAATTAATTAGTATTATTTTTGGTTCAAGGAAGGGAAACCAGAGGTTTGAACTCTTGATTGACTGCACTAATATTTAAAATAATCCTAGAATTAGAATTAGCAAAGTTATTTCATCAAGTACTGATCAACTTGCCTGTGGAAATTTTGTGGAGCATACAACATAAGTAGCCATTTTCAGAAGATCATCCAATCCCTCCCTTTTCCTTTCTGCATCAATAAAAAGAGGTATATTCTGGCGAGTTGCCTGCGCTGGAAGAATCAATAGAGTTGTGGTCACCTCCTGGTGGTTGATGCTAAAAAAATTTTCTCCTCCAAGAGAAAGAAAAGAAAAAAAAAAAAAAGGATTGCATACAAGAATGGGAAATAGTCCATTTCTAAACTGCGACAGTTCCAAACTGCTGCAATGCCCAGGGCCAACCTTGTATTTCAAAAAACTTTAAAAATGACTAAATTTTAGGCTAATGGTTAACTGCTTTTCCAATTAGAAAGGCTCTAGGATCCAATACTTCAATATGAAAGTCAAAAAATGCCAAACATGTGTATGTTAAGAAAATGAAATTGCTAACATTAATGCAGTTTCTAAGAATATAAGAATAATGGGTAAACAGTAACCTCATGTGCACAAATTAAAAAGGTAAGAAAAAGACAGCATGATATTGGGCATTTACGCTATTCAAACAAGAGGAATTGCATCCACAATAATCAGACTCATACTGGAGTAACTGACACATAGTTGAATAGATAGCTTATAAGTTTACGACTTAATAGAAAGTAAACACCAAAACAACTGGAAAAGAAAAGATAAGCATTACCTCTTGTGCAATAACTAAAGCAGTTTCAGGCAACCTTGCATCAGAGTAGACAACACTTACTCCATCCAATGCAGATAACAGGAATGATTGGGACACATCATCTGGTATCATGGGAGGATATCCAGGAGTATGAATACATGTGCGAGTTTTCCTGAAAATATAACCACATGCTGAAGTGAGCCAAACAATTTCTCAAATTAACAGTTTAAACCATTCATTCTGAAGTTAAGCACATGTTCCAATAATAATTCACAAATTTGGCTAATTAAAACCATATTGTTGATCAACTCATAATGCAATAATGTCAAAATATTGGCAAGGGGATCACTCTATTCAGCCAACTAACATTCTCAATGCCTGCAATGGAACAGAGGTACGGGGACTCAGAAAAACAATAGTCCAACTCTCAGTGCATCACTAATGCCCTAATGAATAGAGATGCAAAAGAAAGTAGACACAGAGAGAAAAAGATACGTTATGTTATCACCAAATAGACCTTTAAAGATCAATTTATCACAACTGATATCTTTTTCAAGTTTCAACCACTGGGGAAGCATCAAAGGAATCTAAAAGTAAAACATGATGTTTACTGACATAATAAGGTCTTCTGTATGATCACCACCCCCCACTTTGCTCTCTCAATACAGACAAATCCAGGATTCCAACATAAATCCAACTTTCTGGGAATTTCATCCCTCCTTTTTAGATAGGGAAAGCAAAAGCTCAGCTCCTATAGCATGCACAAAACAATAAAATAACCTAATAAAATCAATATCTTTAACCTCAACAGCTAGCAAAATTCCAACAAGTACTTTTCCTCTTTCCCCTTGAAGCCTAAGGAAAATCTAATGAACAATATACTTGATTGAAAACAGTAGACATAATAATTATTTAACAAATTTAGTTTTTCACTGAACTTGTCATTTTCACAAATTGATAACATCAAGAAATAAGTCTGCACTAAAAGTGTGGAGAGAGAGAGAGAACACATTATTCAAGCAAGGGCTCTCACGTTTGGCTGTCAACAATAACATAGGTAAATGGTGAATTGCCATCCTTGGAGACCTAGAAACAGAAGAGCACAAGTCAACAAATAATAAAGCATGAGGTATGCATTGCTACATGTCATACCAAAATGCCAATAGAGATTGACAATATAGTGATGATAAATCAAAAGCAGTTGTATAGAAAGCTCAATAAAAACGCAGTCTGCAGATATTATACTGTTGGGCATCCATGAGATACTGCCATGGATGCATAAAAAGGAAAAGAGAGGAAAAAAAACCCTTTAAGAGGATGCATTTGATCACGAGAGGAGCAAACAGTAATGGTAATTATACAATCCCTTGCAACTCATAATAGAAGGCAACCTCATACCAGAGATTTCAATTAACATACAAAATTTAAGCAAGAAAAAATTATGCTAAAAAAGTAAAGTTCTTATAATATTACAAAAGTCCTATAAAAAAAACAATAAGCATTAACCATGACCTTGATCTCTTAATACAGAAATTACAGTCTTCTTATTACACAGCAGTGAATGCACTAAAAAAAGCTACAATGATCAAACTAAGACTAATCATTATTCAATCATCAAAAAATGATTTGAAGCTCACCACAAGAAAAGAAGTATCCACACCATCATTCTCTAGTTCTTCCAAAATACTCCTGCCTTGACTATCATCAGCAATCTAGTCAAAATTTTGCAGTCCACAAAATTGGTATAAAAGAAATAAAATAAAAATCACCGAATAAATCAAGTATTTAACTGCTCTAAATTCTGGATTCTTTTTGAGGAATTTAAAATTAAACCTTAGAAATAACCCTAGGATTTAAGCCCAAACGAGCAGCACATGTCATGGCATTCCCAGCATTTCCACCTCCTTGAACCTACAAAGAAACTAGCACTTGAAAAACAAAAAAAATAAAAAGACACTACTAGGTGTTGCGAGGTGCTACAAATATAAATATAACTTATTATATTTATATATCTGTTTAATTATATTTTATAACTATATTTTCAAAAGTTTTATTTGTTGTTGTTTAACTAATTTATCTGAGAACTGAATTAGAAATCGATTCGGTTTGATGACCTAATAATCTTTAAGTAAAAAACAGAGTTAATTAATATGAGATCCCTATATTTTGGCCGATTATATTAAAAAGTTTTATTATTTTCAAAATTATACTAAAAAGTACATGCATTTTGACTCCGTTACACTATTAGATTTTTACATAAAAAATTGGATTAATTACAATTTCCCCCCTGTAGAATGACCCATTACACTAAGTTCTCCCTGACCTTTCAAAAATACACTAACTCCCCTCTGACGAATGTCAGAATATACTACTAGACCCTTCCGTCCAATTTTGCCCTTAGTCAACTGTTAGTTAACCCTACAAGGGTACTGAAAAGGCCAAAATGCCCTTACTCTTTATTTTTAATTAATTACATTTTATTTTTGTTTAAAATTTTTTTTTTAAGGTTAAAAAATTTATTTTCATATTTTTGACAAATTTTAAAATAAAAAATAAACAAAAATATTTTTTAAAAAATATTTTTTATTTTTTATTTTAAAAAATAATTTAAAAAGAAATTAAATTATTAATT
>CANXYC010968825.1:0-11160 GCA_948193065.1 Aleurites moluccanus
TTGGATTGAAACCCTAATAGGAAGAACTTTGAATCAAAGTGTTGTTTTGATGAATTATTTTGTTCAAATGTTGTTTATTTGATGTGTATAACATGAATTGATGGTTGAATGATTGAAAAAAATTGATTTGGAAGGAATTCAAGCTAGGCCGAATGTGAAGAGCTTAAAATGGTTTGATAGTTTGATGATTTTAATGGGTTTAAATGATGAAATGAAGTATATTTGATGCATATGTATTGAATTAATGGTTAAAAGATGGAAAGGAATTCATTTGGATGAATTCTTACTTTGGCCGAAATTATGAAGTTTGAATGGTGCTTTGTGTTTTGATGTTTAATAGGTTTAAATACCTAAATGTTATACATTTGATGCATTTGTATAATATTTGATGGAATAACATTGAAAAATGGATGAAAGGAATGAATTTTATTTAAGTTGGTCAATATGGGCTTTGTTAGTTTAAGGTGTTAGGCTAATGTGATTAGTAAAGTAAAGTTTGAATATGATAAAGTATTGAAAATGATGGAAATGTATATAAGATTAGATGTGTGAAAGATGGTTGATTTGAGTACTTGAAAGCTAAATTTGAATATAGTATAAGTTTGAAATAAAATGATGAACCAAGTATATATGAGTTCTTAACTTGGTAAAATATTTTTTGAATATGTGAAATATATGCTATATGTGAAATATATGTTATATGTGATGATAGAATGGGTTTATAGCATAAAGGAATGGAAATGGTATGAAATGTATAAAGTGAGGTTGATAGTGCATACAATGTATGCTTGATGTGTTTTTGTGTAAATTATGTGTTTTGTGATGTTTTTATATCTTACCGGAGCATTATATGTGATAATAGGTGAACCGTCGAATACTCCTGCTCGGAGTGTCGAGCGGCAGGCCGACTAAGGCTCGGGAACACTGGATTGGAAAATAATTAGACTGATTGCGATAGAGGTGAGTCCTTATGTATAATCATGCATGATTTGCATCATATATGATATAATATTTCATTTGATCCAATAAAATAAAGTTTGATACCCAAAATCACATAGAGTGCAAATTGGGCCGTAAATAAGCCCACCGAAACGACCTAAAATGATCTAAACTTTGTCTTGCTATAAAATGAAATCTAGAAAGCCAATTGGGTCACCACTTGGCCTAATCATCTAGTCTTGAACCTCATGGCCCATCTAAATCCTTTGGTAACATAGTTAACCAGAAACTGCTCAAAAATCCCAAAACGGACCCGTAACGGCGAATGCCAGTTGCGGCAGCGCAACTGGGCTCCATCGGGCCTTTTTTTTTAACATCTTCCAATTTTGTTCTATTATTCTTCATATATGTATATATGATTTTTCTACATCTATATGAGATATAAATATGCTATATTTACTGTTATTTGAAGACACACTCATATGATATTATAACAGGGCTATTTCGATGGTATAGCGGGTAAATTCTATCGAATGTATGCACACTGTGTTTTATGGACCCTTACTAGAGAGGAATGTTATATTCTCTAGTCGTAGGGAAAATATCCCTTACATGGTTAATGTATTTATGGACCCCTACTAGGGAGGGGTGTTATATTCCCTAGTGCACTTTATGATACTGCTGAATACTGAATTTCAAAAATAACCCAATCCTGTTATATCATATGTGTGTTATCTTGTACATTGAAATTTTATATGGATATGTGTATTTGGATACTTATATGGATATGTATCTAGATACTTATATGGATTCTTTTATGGATACCTATATTGATACTTATACAGATACTTGTTTTATTATTTATTTGCTATCTTATATTGATTCTACAGGCAATATATGGGCAACCATTGTTTCATGAGCATTTACTGCATTTTTATACATTTGAATTCACTGAGTATTTTTATACTCACTCCCTTAGTGGTTTACAATTTTTAGGTCTGCAGTGAGGCACGCTTTCCATTGGCATCTCCTACTCCTGCCTTGAAACTTTACTAGTTGATCATGTAATAATCAAGCTCCAAAAGTATATGTAAATATTGTATAGTATAGAGGTTCCATGGTACTGTAAATTAAGGATTGGCATGTACATATATGAGTGTTTGCATCTTTATAGTCTTGCATAATGATTATACTTTGGATGTATATGATATGCTATGTATGGAAATGACTAGATATACAGATATGTATATATTGAGTTGCTATTGGAGATCCAGAGGGATCATTGACCTGAATATGGTTGTTGATGAATATTGGAAGTGCTATTTGCTTGTTTTATTGTTGGGCATAGCCATATTATAGAGGAGATGCTGTCAAATTTTTTGCAGCATTTTTTAGCTATTTAAGCTATTTATATGAATTGCATGCCATATAGTTTAGTTAGTTGGGTTATTCGTGGTACTGGTAACCTAAGCAACACCCATACCCTAGGACCGTCGCGGCTCCCAGGTTGGGTCATGACAAAATGATGATTTTGCCTTTCTGAATCTCTATAAATAGTGGCTCCCTCTTCCATTCCAAGCACTAACTCTCTCTTTAAAAACCTATGCAGCTTGAGACTCTCTCTCTCTCTCTCTCTCTCTCTCTCTCTCTCTCTCTCTCTCTAAAAACTTTCTTTAAGTTTCTCTCTCAAACTTCTCTCTTTGAGAAATTAGGAAAAAAACTAAGGCGTCGGACTTAGACTAGGCTCTCTTTAAGTAACACATGCAATTAAATTCGGCTCTCTTTGAGTCGTTGGACTTCAAACTTAGGTTAGGCTCTCATTGAGCAACCGATTTAATTAGGTCCGGCTCTCCTTAATTTTCAGGATCTTCGAACTTAGACTAAGCTCTCATCGAGCAACTGATTTAATTGTATCCAACTCTTCTTGAGTTTCAGGATCTTCTGACTTAGATTAAGCTCTCCTTGAGCAACCCATTCAAAATTTGTTACGGCTCTCTTTGAGTCTTAAGACCAATCAAGCTTGCACCCAGGGTTTTAGTTCTCCTTGACCGAAAAATCACCACCATTTGTTTCTCCTTGAACCACAATCAATCAAGCCTCTGATTAATTCTTTTTGAATTAATTGGACTTCTGCCAACCTAAAAGTGGAACTATGATCCGGAAGGACTGTCCAACCACACCGTCGATCCGAAACACCTTTAAGAAGGTATAATCAAACTTCCTCAAAATAAAGTTTATCATTTTGAAATAGACTAATGGGACCGACCCAAACCATGCCTTTGACCCGAACAAAAGCCAAAATCATTTTTCAACCAAACCGAAAATCCTCTCGCAAGAGGGGCAAACTATATCAGATTTTGATTCCCATTCAACGGGATATATAGGCATGCTTCAATATAGAGCAACAAATCCACAAAACTAGGATATCCTTCCTCATACACACCAAAAACCCAAACGTGTTTCATCACATTTCTTCCACCCTGCGTCTACATTAGCTTGTTAGTCTGCTTGCTTTTGCATCGCGATCATTGTCAGTACCTACCTTGTTCTTGATTTTGCTCACCACTTCCTTCCTCTTGCTCTCTTGTCCCTGCTACTAACCTCTTTTCCACCCAATAGCCTTCTCACTCTCTCCCCCCAATTGATCGGGCAGCTTTGTGATGTAATTATGTAACACCCTAAAATTTTATCCATTTGACCTTAAATATAATCCATTAGACCTTAAATACATCTTATTTAAGTATGAATATACTTCATTTAAATATTAGAGCATCATATTTGCTCGATTTAACAAATCACTAAAAATTGATCCAATAAGTAAACAAGTATGTCAACATTTTGATTAACAAATGGGTTCAAAAATATGAATAATTAACATCACTATTAGATTCATAAGCTATAGAAATATAATAAATATTATTTCACAATTGAAATGGGACAAAAATATAAATAAAAATAAGTTATGGATTCGAAGTACAAATATGGAAAGTGTCGGAGGAAAATTGATTTACCCGAAACTTAATTAATATAAATATTTTCTTTCCTTTTCTTTTTCTTCATTTTTCACCTCCTTCTTCATCCTCCCCACTAGGCCGAACCAGCCCTCTCTCCATCCTTCCATTTCTTTTGCAAATTTTCAGGAAAAACTTAAAGAAAACTTGGTTAAACTTAGAAGTAAACTTGTTTCCACCAATTTTTCCAAGAAAATCAATCAAAAACGTAAGGAACTATCAACCCTAAGTTTCGGCTAAAGTGAAGAAATAAGGTAAACTGATGTTTTTCTTGTTCTTTTCAATCATTTAGATAGTATAGATGCCAAAGGTGATGAATTAGATGATTAAATGCAAATAGAAATTGATTTGGAAAAAACCTTAACTTAATTTGAATATGTTTAATTTCAATTTAACCATTTAGTTTCCATAATTCTTTTAAGGTTATAATATGTTTATTCACATCCTATTAATGCTAAAATGAGTGAAAAATTTCTTGTAGAAATAAAGGAAGACAAGGATTGCTATTTTTGCCTATTATAGGCAAATCAGAGTTTTAACGCGTAGACGAGCGATTTGTCGATTTTAATGAGCCATATGTATATTATTATACATGTTTAACACCATATTTGTGATTATTGAATCTAATTAGTTGTTGTCCTTCATTTGGCTGAAATATTTCGTTGTGAAATTCTTTTGAAAACTTCTTATATTCAAGCTCCAATTGTATTGTTAATTATTTTTTATAAACACGATTTGATGATACCATTGTGTTTGATGCCATGAGAACTTGATTTTTGAACCTTGGATATTGTTATATAATCTCAAAACCTACCTATTTAGGCCCAAAGTGGTGTACACCAAGTGCTCGATAAAATATCCCTTTGTATTTTTCATAAGTTAACCAATTGTTATCAGTTTTGCTAACGCAGATGACTTGCTTTCTCACTAGCGTAAATGTAACTTTTTGACATATTTCATACTTGATTTCTATATGAATTTTATAGAATTTGTCTATATTTTATTGCTCCTTTACTAAGGACATTGATCGTGTATGTTAATACCTAATAAATCAGCTCCATTGAGTTAAAGTTACAAAAACTTAACCATATTGTTTTTTGTTGTTTAATTGGTATCTTATTTGTTTTCTGTAGCCCATTCTTATGTGTATATGATAGAGCTTCCTTACCGATGGATAGTGGATAAATACCATCGGTATTGTGCATAATGAATTGTTATTGATACCCTAGCTGGGAAGGGTTATGGTGCTAGCCATAAGGCCTGATCTACCTTATGCTATTTACGTATGATATGTGAAATTGTTATGCGTTCCGCAACCCATTATCTATTATATATACATGATTATTATTTATTTCAGTGTCTATACATCTTATTTGATGTCTATAAGCCATTTTCCTTGATTTAGGTCTCTGGTGTGCCACTCATGAACCAATTACTGCTTATTGACTGTTTTTTTCTATCTACCTAGCCTATTGTATAGTAATATATATATTGACTTACTGAATATGAAAATACTCACCTTTTTAGTGGTTTTAACTTTTCAGGTTGGGAGTAATGATGGTCCAAGAATTCTTCTTCAATGGATTCAGCTCTTTTGATATAATGTAAATATTTGTACTTGTATAAATTTCCTAAGTAATTTTAGTTGCTCCATGGTTATGTAAAATATTGGGATGGCTATACTTGGTATGGCTTAAATATATTATTAGTTACTGTTATTTAATGTAAATAAAATATATTGATTATAGAATTGATCATAAATGATGTGAGATGAATTGGTATTGAGGATATTATAATATTATAGTAGGTGATGTTCACAGGTTATAGAAGGGTTCTATGGGTGTCGATAGCCTTAAGTTCTAGGACAATCATGTTTCAAAATTGGAATATGACAGAGGTGGTATCAGAGCATAGATCTACGAGTAGCATGTAAACAAGTGTCAATAAGGTATAGGTGAACCATGGAGCATAGGAAATCTTGTTTCGTCATTTATTATATTCGTTAAATATGTGTTTATTCTACGATAATCTTGCGTGTTAAATTGTTGTGTTTACCTATTGTAGTGATTAAAATGTCTATAGGAGAGTGTGAACAAGCCATAGAACCTGCACACGAGGGGGCTAGGAAGCCCAGTAAAGAGGCAGAGGTGACCTCAAATGAATCATTAATCAGAGAGGAATCAGAGGATCTTCATAGGTCCAGAAAAAGGAATGAGGCAACCAAGGAAGCTGAAGATCCCTAGAGACTGGAAGTGATGCAAGGAATGCTAGATTTGAGACAGGAATTACAGGAAATAAGAAGGAAAAGGCAGACAGTGCCACCACCTGTACCACCAACTGTTCCACTAGTTCCTGTGCCACCTATTGTTGTACCAGTTGAGCCAGTGGTATAGTGTAACACCCTCAAATTTAATTTATATAATCTTGAATATATATATTTTAAACATAAATAAAGTTAGTTTAGACGTTAGAACATCATACTTACACTATTTGACAAATCGCTAAAATCGACCTAGTGGATAGGCAAGCACATCGACGTTTTTATTAACGAACGGGTTGGAAATTTTTAATTTTTAATATCACCATTAGACTCATAAGCTAGAGAAATATAAGAAATATTATTTTAGAATTCAAATGGGACAAAAAGATAAAGAGTTATAAGTTTCGGGTTCAAAATGCAAATATGAGAAGTGTCAGGGTGAAAAATCGAATTAACTGAAAGTTAATTCATATAAATTCTATCTAATTATTTACAAAATAGAAAACTCTTGTCCTTCCACCATTAAATATATCCAAGTCTCCTCCTTCTCCAAAACTCCACAAATTTCATCTAAACTTCAAGCAAAATCGATAGAAAACTCTATTAAACTTCTGATTAAGCTAGTTTCCATCGAAAATTCCAAGAAATTCAAGCTAGAAATTAAAGAACCATTCAACCTAAATTTCAGACACACCTTGAATTCAAGTGAGGATAATGTTTTCTTCATTCTTTTGATTCATTTAATCTACATAAATGATTATAAACATGATTAGATCGATAGATTTCAAGATTGGATTGAAATTGGAGAAAACCTAAAACTAGGTTTATGTTTGAAATGGACTTTCTATATAGGATTCCATAATTCTAATTAATGTTTAAATATCTTAGTTAGCATCCATTTAAGGCTAAATATGTCGTAAAATTGATTGTAGAATAGAAGGAAACTAAAGAACACAGCTTTTGCCTGTTATAGGCAAATAGGCTTTTTATTGTGTAAACGATCAAACCATCGATTCTAATGAGTTATATATATATTATTATGCATGTTTAAACCTTTATTTGATCAAATAGAATCCATTTAAATTCCTTCAAAATTTTTTCCAAAGTGTTTCATTTGAGTTTCCTTTGAATTTTCCTTGAATTCAAGCTCTAATTGTGTTATTTATTGATTGATATAACCCCTATTTGATAATGCCTTTGTGTGTGTTGCCATTAGACCTTGAATTGTGAATTTTGGCTTTTGATCAATATGTCCCAAAACTATATTTATTTGGTCCTAAAGTGGTGCACACCAAGTGTTCGTCGAAATGACCTTTGTTAATTTCCTTAAGAAACCAAATGTTACTAAATTTGCTAAAATGGGTAACTTTCTTTATCACCAGTGTAAATGTGTCTTCTTGACATATTTTGAACTTATATCCTAAATAAATTTTGTGGCATTTTGCCTATACTATAATGTTCCTTTGTTAAGGATAATGATCCTATATATGTTTACTTGCCTAAACAGCTCAATTGAGCTAGAGTTACAAAAACTAAACCTTGTTGATTTTCTTGCCTAGTTGATATTTTATTTGCTATCTTTAACCAATTTTAATATTTGTATGAAAAAGTTACCTTACTGATGGGGTAGTGGGTAAATACCATCAGTATTGTGCATAATAAAATTCCAGTGATACCTTAGCTGGGAAGGGTTATGATCCTGGCCATAGGGTTTGATCTACTTTATGTTATTTACATGTTATATTAATAATGATATGCTTTTATGGACCAATATCTATTATATATACATGGTTATTATTTCTTCTAGTGCCTATACATCTATATTTGATGTCTATAAACATTTCCCTTGATTTGGTCCTTTGGTGTGCTATCCATAAGTCAATTGTTAATATTGTTCATTTGTTGTTTTCTACCTAGCTTAATGTGTGATAATATATATATTGACTCACTGAGTATGAAAATAATCACCCTTTTAGTAGTTTTATCTTTTCAGGTCAGGAGTAGAGCTGGTCTAAGATTTCTTCATCAGTGGATCTAGCTGTGTTATAATAATGTAAATATTGAACTTGTATATATTCCTTGTATATATTTTAGATGCTCCATGGATATATAAATTATTGGGATGACTATACTTAGTATGGTTTGTAATATTATTAGTTACTAATATATAATATAAATGAGATTTGTTGAGATCATATATGATCATAGATGATGACAGTTAGACTGATTATATGGATATGGATATGTTATATAAGGTAATGTTTATAGGTTATAGAAGGATTTTACGAGTGTCGGTAGCCTTATGTTGTTCCTACATCCTAGGGCTGTCATGTTCTAAAATTGGGATGTGACAAAGTTGGCATCAGAGTATAGATATATTGATAGCATATAGACATGTGTCAATAAGGTATAGGTGAACCATTAAGCATAGGAAATCATGTCTTGTCATTTGTTGTATTCGTTAAATATGTGTTTATTCTATGATAACCATACATGTCTACTGGAGAACATGAATGGGCTATTGAACCTGCACCGAGGAGATCAGAAGAGCCAAGTAGAGAGGCAGAAGTGGCCTCAAATGAGTCATTGATCATAGAGGAACCAGAAGAACCTCCTAGGTCTTGGAGAAGGACAGAGGAAACCAGGGAAGCTGAAGATCCCTAGAGATTAGAAGTAATGCAAGAGATGTTAGAATTGAGAAGAGAACTGCAAGAATTGAGAAAAGAAAGACAGGAAGTGCCACCACCTGCACCACCAGCCATTCCACCAGTTATTCCACCAGTACTTGTGCCACCTATTGCTACACCAGTTGGGATAGTGGTACAGAAGGGTCGTAGAGTGATTGATGTGGGTGGAATCAGCATGCTTAACTTTCTGAAGCTAAGTTTGCCAAAATATAAAGGTGGAAGAGGTGAGCAAGTTATTAATTTTCTAGAGCAAATAGAAAAGGTTGTAAAAAGACTTTCATGCTCAAATGTCAGAGCGGTGGAGCTTGTTGGTTTATTATTGAAAGAAAAGGCCTATATTTGGTTTTCTAATCACATTGAGACATAATTATACAGTGATGCACCACCAACTTGGGCATAATTCAAAGTTGTATTGTTGCATGAATTTTTGACAGAGGGAGTTAAAAACAGAAACATAATTCAGTTTGAACAATTGGAACAGGGTAATTTGAAGGTAGATGAGTATGCAGATGAGTTCATCAGGCTGAGTAAATATGCTAGCAAGATTATACCTACTGAAGCAAACTTCATCAGTAGGTTTAGATGGGGATTGCATGCTCCTCTACATAATGCATTATTATCTACTGAGTTTACTTCCTTATCTAAGATTGTTGACCAAGCAGTCCAAATGGAAGAAAATATAAAGAAGAAAGAGTAAAAAGAGAACAGAAGAGAAAGATTGAGACTGGAAGACAATAGAGGAGAGGCGAAGGGAGTTCTCAACAGAGACAAATAAAGATTACATCAGTTAGAACTGAGCAGAGACCACAGACAGGTGGTCAGAGAGGAGGTCAGGGTAGAGGTACCACAGAGCAGTCTACATCCAGATTTTCACAAGGGTCATCTAGACCACTAGTGCAGACAACTAATGTTCCCATATGTGATTTTTGTGGGAAGAGGCACGAGGATGAATGTAGAAGACAAATAGATGCATGCCTGAAATGTGACCAACATGGTCACTATGTGAAGAATTGTCCAATATGGGGAGAACAGCAGACTACTATAGTAGCCTCACAACCTACTATACAAATGAGTAGAAATTACCAAAGAGACATAGGGGCAGAGGCAGAGGCAAAGGATTAGGACAAGGACAAACTAGTGGTCAGGTACCAGCTGGTAAAGGGCAAGGTCGGCTCTTTGTAATTAATGCTCAAGAAGCTCAAAGATCAGGCAAGACAGTAATAGGTAAGATTCATGTGTCATTTGAACTAGAGATTCATGTGTCATTTGAACTAGCTCAAATATTATTTGATTCCAGTGCCGCACATTTCTTTGTATCACCCAAATTTGCATCTAAATTTGGAATTGAAAAACAATTGATGTTAATACACTTAGAAATATTTTCTCCATTGGGTGAGAGCATAAAGGTAAAATATGAATACCCGAGTTGTAAAGTAGATATAGAGGGTAGAATTTTACCAATTAATTTAGTAGAATTGCTTGTGCTGGAATTGGATGTGATATTAGGAATGGATTGGTTAACCACTTATCATGCAGTAATTGATTGTTATGAAAAGAAGATTAAATTTCATTCAAAGGGGCATGATAAATTTGAGTATCAGGGTGATAAAAGTGATTTGGAAATTAAATCATTTCTGCTATTGGGGCAAGGAGACTCCTACAAAAGGGATGTCCTGCATACTTCGCAAGTGTAATGGATACTTAAAAGACTTCAAAGGGAGTTGATCATATTCCTATTGTCAGTGAGTTTCTAGACTTGTTTCTTGAAGATTCTTCAGGTTTGCCACCAGAGAGGGAGATTGAGTTTGAAATTGAAGAATATTCGGGTACAGACCTGTCACAACCCACACTAAAGGGCTATGACGGTCCTAGGGCACGGGAATATTTCTCATACCAGTACCACGAAGAACCCAAGTTACATGCTTCATTTCATTTAATCATTTTATGACATATTTTTTTTTCAAAAACACTTTAATTTTACAGAACAACGGACAGAGTCTCCCCTATAAAATTAACATTGCCCAAATAGAAAACATAACAAAACACTTCCAATATCAATATCAAATCCTTATACAACCTCCAAACACAGCTCACATCACAATCATATAACAATTCCCTGTAATATCATTTATCTATATGCCACAGTCATATGAACTCACCATATCAACTGCACCCCTGTTAACATATGAATATATAAACATACATTTATAGATATACATTTATACCCATATGAAAATGTTCAAGCACATCACAACACATAATT